>JAMKCH010008556.1:0-97093 GCA_023653785.1 Ophioderma brevispina
TGGACAGTAACTGCAAGATGTTGCCACCACCTCGCTTCTTTTTCAGCTCAGAAATTTTGGTCCAAAAATCAGTTTCAGAGACCAAAACTTTTCCAAATTGAAAGCAACCCAACTGGGTCCACAAAAATTTCATTTCCTCAAGTCGCAGTTTCATAATTCATACTGCACAGCCCTACCAGACAAGTGCTTTTTATTCAGCAATATTATAGAGTATAGCCATGTTATCTTTAGAACGTAAATTGCTTGAGCTTCAATTTATGGCCAGTAGCGTTTTGCATTGAAACCCTATACACAAGTTGGGGGTGGGACCCTGTTATATCATACAATATGACCCTCTATGGTCAACACATATAACCATACAAGGAGATGCTGCAAATAGGAGTCTCACTTTCAGTTTCAGCCTTCTGTATCTCAAATGTCCCCTTTTCTTCTTCCAATTTTGGTATAGCATGGATAATTTTTTTGTGTGTTTGAAAATAAGTCAAATTTTTCCCATTGGAACCCAAAATTTTCTCAAACCGATGGCTGGATGGTTAGTGCAATTTCTCAATCTGAATCAAAAAAATTCCAAATTTTGCTGAATGGTCAAAATTTGGAGAAAAATGGCAAATTCGTTTCGTGTTAAATTTTGGCTCAAAATTTGCACGTTGGTGCCATGGGGGGTCATGGAACCCCTAACAAAACACCTTTCCCGGGCTCATTTTTAAATCAATCTACACCACACTAGGGGTCATAAGAATCACCATTATATGAAATAAATTGAGTTTTGAGTATAGCATCTTCAAATAAATCAAATCAATTTGCTTTTTTGAAATGTGTCAAATTTAGAACGAAAGTACTACATAGATTTCTCGACCCTGAGTAGATTCACCGGTGCATACGAGCACATTTGTTTGGTTTCTGTGCAAAGCACTCCCAATCGACAAAAATACACAACAATCTCTCTACACTCCCTTTTCCACATCAACCCCCCATATATGCTACCACATTTCTAACAAAAAGCACAGAACTTATCTACATCCTCGTCCACCCTCCTTCCACCCCAATTCCCACATACAACCCACAGCAATCCCGTACAACAGTCCCCAGATACCTCATGCACAACAACTTCTGTTAAACGCCTCGCCTTACCCACAATTTTGCATGGCTCAAAAATCGATTTCACACCAACTCCTGTACTTCCAACACTCGCGTCCACTTGCCGACGCTCACTGTTTACCAAAAATAAAACCACAGAACGTTCATGTGCGCAAACACTCCCAGATCTGCACATGCTCAAACGCGCTCACACTTCTAGCTCAAAAATCGATTTCACAGCAACTCCTGTTCCTCCCACACACGCACACGTGCAAAGTTGCCTCATTTCCCCAACCAGGCCGGGCACGGCCTGCCAAAATCTACCACCCCTCAGCACACTTTTTGTCAACAAATAAAGCACAGAACGTTCATGTGCGCCAAACACTCCAGATCTGCCCTGCTCAAACGCTCTCACACTTCTAGCTCAAAAAATCGTTTCAAACACACATCACAGCAACTCCTTCCTCCAACACACTCAAAGTGCAAACTTGCCTCATTTCCCCAACCAGGCGTGCACGCCTGCAAAATCTACCACCCGCCTCACACTTTTTGTCAAAAAATAAGCCAGAATGTTCATGTGCGAAACTCTCCCCTCGCGCGCTTCTGGCTCAAAAATCGATTTCACACAGCACCTCCGTACCTCCACACGCGCACATGCACAGTTTTGTGCAGAACATCTTGCACAGCCAAACTTCTGTCACACGTACACGCGTGAACCGCATAGTTCTTCAAAAACAATTTGAGTTCAAGAAAATTTCGTGAATAATAAAAAAATCAGAATGCAAAAAATCTCAACGAAAAAATTTGAGGAGCTTTTGAAAAAGCAAAATCGAAGACGAAGTCCCAAATGGACTGCGCTGAAAACAGGTGAAATCTATTGCTCACATATGTTCAAATCTACCGTGCGCATACAAATTCGGCGCGGTTGCATACTCACTCTTGACGAAGACGATGCAACGATTATCCAATTTCAAAGTATTCGCTCCAGGGCCCTGACCAAACTTCTAAAAACCGTGAAAGAAGTTGACTGACCTTCCAGCTTGACATCAGACCAACCGGCAAGAAACAAAGCAAGAGCAGTGAATTTAAATATCTTCATTTGACTATCCTCGCAGAGGCGGAGCCAGATTCAGACTCTGAAGACGAATCGAAATCCCAAGCTGATAACTCCAGCCGGGATTTTTTTTCCCCAAAAATTTCATATAATAAAAAAAAAAGATGGAACTTTTCAAAAACATTCCACGTTTGAAAAAGAAATCAACTCCGAGTCCAAGTCGAAAATGACCATCGTTTTGTTTTCTATAAGGACCAGTGGATTAGATTTCCCCAAACAAAAATCCACAGAATTTTTGCCCCGTTTTATTCAACTAAGGCGGAGTTTTGATTTGTGTAGACAACTCGGAGCTTGCCATACTTAGACGAAACGCAAGCGCAAAAGCAAGAATGGAGCTGTCTAAAAAACTAAAAATGCTTTGTAATTATGCAAAAATATAACAGAACTTCGATCAAAAAAGGCTAAAAAAGCTGTTTTAGATAAGTGTAACAATGACATCAAACGTCTGTTAGAAGAAGTTCCATGTTAGAAACAAATACCACCTTTTACGATCTCGATCTCGTGAAACCCAAAAACTAAAATCCCAGTTGGATAAACTTCAAATTCTCAGGTGGCGTACAGTGTTTTCTGGCACAACCAATAATTCTTGTCTAACGAAAGTCCGTCTTGGTGCACCTTCACTCAAATAATACAAAATTGGACCTCCTGGTTTTCTAACCACGCTATCGATTACATAAGTGTTGAGACTCCAGATAGCGTCTGTTGCTCGCCTTCTTGAATCTCCCTCAGATTCTCCGGGCTCGTACAAGTACCTCAGTTTTACGTTGCTTGGAATCTGTTTTTCATTTTTCAATTTTTGCGGAGCTGAACTTTAGCTTCGACTTTCTTTTTCTTGATTGCCTCGCTGGGTTTCATTCCAATCAATCGAGTTTTTTCATCATTTAGAGCTGCGATTACTTCTGGCAGTCTCAAACCCATGCTTTAGATCTCACATTCTTTTCACCTCTAGATTCCAATAAAATTTCTTGCGCAGTTTGATAACCAAACAGTCTTTCCGCTAGTGTTCTGTTGAATCTTTCGACAATAGCTTGAGCTCGATGTTGCTCAGCCTCACCTCGACGATTGTTTACATTATGCTTTTTCATCATTTTTGAGACTTCACCAAAAATTCTTTACCTGGGTCAACTTGCAACAACTTAGACCATGTCAGTCCTTTTCTAGCGTAAATTTTTTCGAAAGCTTTTGCAACTTCCTCTGAGCTTTTGGTGCTTAGAGGCTCTGCCTCTTTGAACCTGCTGCAACATCCACGACGGTGAGAGCATATTTATAAAGCTTACGTCCTTTTCCAGGTCGATCGTGCGGTAGAAATAACAAATCTGCCTGATGAACTTCATTGGGAATACTTACATCGAATTTTGCTCGTGGAATGTACTTTGGAGCCGGCAGATAAATCTGCCACAAAGCCTGCTTTTTCAAAAATTGTCTAGCTGTATTTTTACTAACTTTGCCTTCCTTCGCTTGTCAATTGCGGAAACTCCTTTCCAAAATCCCTTTGGCATTATGAAAACTTCGCCGTTGAAGCTATGTGATATTTCGTTCACTGATCCGCTAAATCTTTCAGTCCTTGAAAACGTATGGACTTATCCGCAATGTTTGTTAGTTATGAATGAGGGCCGGGGACTCAGACTACAAACATAATTAATGAGCACTATATAACGTGCCGTGTGTAAGACATCTCCCGATCCGGGCTTGTTCAACCAGGGTGGCATGTACGGCGCACCGCCGCAGGTGGCATGCAGTAACAGCCAAAATTTCGAAGGGTTGAATCTATGCATAATGGAAAACGCCACAGGTTTATTACAAGCAATGCAAGTCAAATATGGTATGAGTATAAAGGTTAAACATTCAGGATTTGCCATAAAAAATGTCGGCTTATGATAAAATGTTTGAAAGATGATTAGAAGGAAATAAGTTCGAAATATTACTTGTCAAAACTGTAGCGATCAAAGGCCAAAGAGAGAAAAACTGGATACGGAACGATGCAGTAAATCCTCTGAAACTTCACTCATAATTCCGATTTTGACGCGGAAAGTAGCTATCAATGATAGAATGGTTTATTTGCTACACCTATCCTTACGATTGCACATGTGGGGAAATGTTATTATGCCGCTTCTACACATGTAAATTTACAAATTCCAACGATTCACAACCTTGTCTGTTTCTCCAATATTCTGACTTCCACGCGACGTCATTTAATGAGCATCCCTCAATCGATCGGCGAAATGTCCTACCCAGTTTTCTAAGTGTTGTGATTCTAACTCTTTGGCGAGTTTTTTGTTGTCATTTATTTTTAAAATAAAAGCATAATGATTGTATTTTTTTGGATTTACACAATTTTTTTGTTTTTTGACACTCAGAAAGAAGATTAAGGAGTGAAGCTAGAAGAATAGCTGAGGCTCTAGAAGTTACAATAAAGCAAAGCAAAGCAAAGTCGAAGTCTAAGTTTAAGCAAAAAAAAAACCTGTTCACGATAAAATTGTGAACAGATTTTTTTTTTAAAGTGTTTGATTGAATCATAGACTAACATAGCACGGCCTCGGCTAGAAACGATACTTTAATCAAAAAATCAAAGGTGTATGCCATTTGAGTTTCGAATTTTCCTTTTCCCATTCTTCGCTATCTCCGTTAGTTTTTCACACAGAATGTACATAACTTATCATTTTTATCATTTTCGTAGATTTGCTCTTTGGGTAAATTTTTATTTTTTTGCTTCTAAATCTTCGATTTTCACTTCCAGCGCAGCCATTTTATTTTAATATTATTCTCACCTAACAAAAAACCTTGTACAAAACATACAACGAAAAATGTGAACCAAGTGTTTTTTTTTTTTTGCTCTTCTTTATACAACGACCACTTAAGCTCTAATTTTTTCTCTCTTACAGGCCCACATTCCTCCGAAAGTGTTCTTTAGAGCTTGTCCTTTTTTCCCTTCGGATCCCAACTTTTCGGTCTTCATACCGATTTCTCTTTCTTCTCATCAGCCGTCCAATCGATGAGAATCTGCACGAGTTCGATGCTTGATTCACCTTGTGGCTTCTGTGGATTCCTACTTCTCTTAGAATGTGATGAAATTCTTCGTTGCTCTCCTATTCCAATTTTGCAAACGCGCATTGGACACGAGATCTTTCTCGGTATTCAGACTAGACTCGGCAGTTCTTTTGATGCTCTTATGTTTTTCTACCTTTTTCAATTCATTGTCACTTTTCGCGAGAGCCACGCTCGCTGTACTTAACAATCCAACGCAATTGCGATTCCCCCTACACCACTTGCCAAGGTTCCGACTGCGCCAGCGCCTGAACCGATGGCAATGACTCCTGAAATTTGAGCGAGATTGTAAAACACTTCCAAAAACAGCTTGTATTTATCGCTTAGCTTATCTGGTGATCTACTTATTTGTCACCTTCAAAATTATCTGATTTCTTGAGATTTGTTTTTGAGCCGAAACTCTAATCCACCATCCTGACCAGAACGTTCGCTTCGCTCGTTTAGATCGGGATAAATTTGCGGTGCGTTAGGTTTCTTCAATCTTTTATTTATTAGATAAGCAATTCGTCGTTGGTAAATCTTTCAACAATGATAACCCACGAAGTGCTGGATTATTTCTAATTTGCTGAGATGTCTTGTGTAAAAGCTAACAAAGCCTACCGTTTCGATCCATTCGATACCAAATCTCTATCATTGAGTTGGCGGCCCGCTATTTTGTCACATTAGGTGAAGCCCCTATCTACACCAATCCCCATTTCCCCAGTCTTTCGCCACCAGCCTTGTCCAACTTGATCTTGTTGAGGTAAGAGATGAAAATGAAACGTAACCGGCGCTTACAGCATCAGTATGTTTCTGTTGGCTCAGCCAAATTCACGATTTTTTTTGTTCTGCCTGTCATTCGACCACCAGATTTGAAGAGAACCTCTACTTCAAGGCCCTAATTGTTTCAGGTCCAAAATCCCGACCCCTAGTTGGTTTTTCGAATTTTACTCGTAAACCCGTAGATTGACATTTTTTATTCTTCTTCAAAAAAAAATCCTCAAAATATTTGTTTGGAGGATTTATTTATTCTAATTACTTAATTCAAATAACATGCGATTGTGGCAAATCCTGATTATCGAGTTTATAAATGTGTGATTCCATTATTCCACTGAATTTTGAAATTCCACATCGATTTCCGATATCGGCTCACGTATGTTCAATCAGGATGTCCATATCGAATCGTATAACACTCCACCCAATTTAGCATTGCTTGTAATCCGGATTCTAATATTCAAGAGTTGCGTACCATTGATTTTTCCTCAGGTAAACTAAAATTCTCTTGGGATACATTCCATCCACTATTCTCACCGTGTACTTTCCCGAGTCCAGCCAATCTTCCACTTCGTCGTCCAAATCCAAGCAAATATCTATCGCAATCAGCAACCAACTGAATATTTTCTGGAATCGTCAGTTCGATCAACCGTTTCGTGAGTAACTCGTAGGGTACACCCAGAATACGCTGGTTAGTTTTTTTTATGGCCACCACTTTGATAAAATTATAATTTCCATGCAGGAATATATACTTCAGTAGAATTTTCCTCGTCGACTCCATATCTAACAGACATATCATGGTAAAGATTATACCAGCCTACCCAAATGTTATCTCTTCTCACCCTATTTTTTCCTCCTTCCAGATTTTTTATTGATTTTGTATGGTTTGCCCCTTGCTGGCGTTATATGTTCAGACTTTTCATTTTTATTTATCTAAAAATAAACAACAATGAACCGACACATTCATTCTCAGTTGATAAACCAGGAAATTCACGTGAATGAAAAGAGAAGTTTCAGAATCCTTTTTCCAAACATATGGATTAATTATAATCTTCTCCCCAATTCCAGACGGCAGACATAGACGAAAATAAAATGGTTGTCCAATCCAATGCAGTTTTGGCAAAACAACTATTTTTGCTGTTTGTTAGCGACACGGGGTGTGGCATCTCCAAGGAAGAACTTCATCACGAGAATCCAATGATTAGAAGTGTATTCCGATTTCATGTTTACGCATCAAATCAGACGAATTTCTAAGCGAAATGAGCTGCCACCTTCCCACTGAGCAGTCATTTAATGTTGCTCAATAAAGGAAATCAATCTAATTGTTTTTTGAGAGAATTTGCAATGAATTCGGTATAACTCAATGAAATTTTGGCAGAAATACGATCCATTGAATGGCTTTGGACGGGCGAGATATTATGCCATCGTATAAACAAAAAAAAAAAAAAAAAAAAAAAGCAACAAATCAAAAAATTCTGAAGTCCTCTCCTGGTTATACAATGAAGCGAGAGCTTCCGGTTGTGTATATTCCATCAAGCGGAAAAATTTGCTGGCGGTCCCGGTCATACATATAAGGTAGAGTATACCGAACGACCTTTGAACACGATCCCGGTTACGCAGGATAGATCACAAGACGGCACGATTATTCAAGCCATTGGATCTTTTGTCTTGGGTCCTCCAAAGGTTCAAAAGAGCTGGGAGTTATGAGAAATCAAATGAAAGCATTCGAATCTATGATGGGGCTATACTGGGATGTAGCAAGCTCGAACTAGATCAACTATTCTTGGTTTGTGTAGTGCTTTCGACGCTCAAAAACAGTTTTGCGAATGTGGAAGATGCGATCAACTCAGCCGTTGATATTCCAAGTTCTATCTCTAGATACCAGAAAACTTTACACTATGATCAAAGTAAGCTAGGATTTTGTGTTGGACCGGTTTGTACCTGTTCCTTCCAACATGAAATTATGGTGGGAAATTTGAATGGCTACAACATTTTCATTCAAGTGCGAATTCTGACATGAAATTGGATGAATGAATCAGTGAATGTGCAAGATTTTAAGCAAAATATGAGTCAAAT
This sequence comes from Ophioderma brevispina, assembly GCA_023653785.1. Lineage (NCBI taxonomy): Eukaryota > Metazoa > Echinodermata > Ophiuroidea > Amphilepidida > Ophiodermatidae > Ophioderma > Ophioderma brevispina. The sequence goes on from JAMKCH010008556.1 coordinate 8,066, forward strand.
GCCAGATCATAATGACTTTGAGGAACCAATCGAAGCGCAGCAAAGCGAAGTCCAAGAAGATCAGAATTTTGAAGATACTTCAATTGAACCTTTTTCTCACGAAGAAAAAAATACTCGCAATAACATTTGGGGGAATTGCGTTCGGCTTGTTCGCGTTGTATTTTCGATAATAATAAAAATTGGAAACCAGTGAAATCAAAGTCCAAGAAAAAATTGATGGCAAAGAATTATCAGAATTGAAAGAGGAAAGAGAAAAAGCAGCTCACAATGCAAAAGTTGAACTTGCTTTCGAGTTTATATGGATGATTTTCTTGGCTGTTGAACCTCCAACATTGTTGGAGGGTTTTTTTTTGCTCAAAAAAGCTCAGCAGATCATTCTTGTTACCTTGTTGAACCGAATTTTTCTGAACAAAATTTATGGTCTCATCCAGCAAGACAGTTTCTTTGTCCAAATGCCATTTCCAGGGTGGAGTTCGCATCATAAATCTATACCGATACCAAATTCGAAAATCCAAAAGAAGATTAACTCCCTGCTGTCTCACTTTTTCTCCGTTGAAGCCACGAACAAATTTCGAAGGCTCGTGGCATTCCACATGTGAAAATCTTTTGACGAGCTTTCGGAAATTTGTCGAAAATTTCATTGTCACTGAGTTCGAAGTAAATTGCATCACCCATTTTATTTCATTTTTCTTTCATCGTAAATTTCCTTACCGCGGTGTACAAAAGACCTCCCACCAAGAGAGCAAAGGTCCAAATATGATGAGCCAAAAATCCCACAACGCTCGCGGCAGGTTTCAAAACAAAATTGATTATCGAACCGATAATTCCCGGGAGAGCGATCAAAACTTTGTCTCCAAGCTTGATCAAAAGGTTCGCGATTTTTTGCAGCTGAGCTTTGAACCACTCAGACCAAGTTTTTGGCTTTGGTGGACCTGGATCTGGACTTGGACCAGGCTGTGGTTTCGGTGGAGTTGGTTTCGGTGCTGGAGTAACTGCTGTAACTGTATCCTTGGTAGCCGCCAATATTGATGCCACGATGGTTGAAATCGCCAGTCGAATAGCTGTCAACATGGATGCTATCGTGACACCCTGTTCTCTAAACAAGGTTTGAATTCGTTCAGCGAGCGTTTTGTCTTGATAAAGAATTTTATCGACGGTCGCGCGTATTCGGTTGAACTGACTTCGAAATTCTGGTTCCAAAGATTTCAAGACTTCTTGCTGTTCTTCAATCGTATCTTTCGCATCCGTAATTCTTTCATCAATTTCTGTTGTTTCCTCTTCATCTAACTGTTCGAATTTTTTTCGAGACTCGAGACCAGAAATTGTATTTTTTGCAGCTGTTATTTTCATTTTAGCAGCTTTTGCTTGCCCGCTGATTGTCTTGATAAAATAATCAGCTCTTTCGAGATCTCGCACATGTTGTTGAAAAGCTAAATCTGTGTTAACACTGACATCCGTTCTTATTTCACTGATAAGCTCACCCACAGAATCTCTCACTTGATCGGAAGTTTCACTCATATTCTGTAATTCGATATTATCCTTAGAGGCTGGTGTGTCTTGCATGACATTCAAAGCAGTTGCTTTAGTGCTATCTAACATAGATACATTTCCAGCAACCCCATATTTCTTCAATCCGAGGACATCTCTAACAAACATGTTTCCATCGAATCCCTGCGTTCTTGCCTGTTTAGCAACTCCACTTGGAGATAAAAATCCACTCCCTCTCTCTTTCATAAGTTTCACGTCTTTTCCTCGCCATCTCACATAAACTTTTCCTGTGTATTTGTCTTTGTGAATTGTAGCTTTATGTCTAAGTAAGGCGTCTCTATCAATATCGCCCAGTTCATTATCCCAACCTTTTTCTTTTACAGATTTATAAAAATCTTCTTTTGCATCAGAACTTCTAAGATAGTCAGCAGATAGTCAGTCAGTTGGTATAGAGGGAAACTCTTCATCTCCGCCAATTGCTTGATCAAATAAAGGTGATGTTTCATCGGCATCGTATCCTCCAAAATCATCTTCATATGTGGGATTATCAAAATCTGCCATCGTGCTTTTATTTTTCTCTAATAATAAAATGGCAACGTCATACGGAAATAAATTGGATCCTTACCGTCAACTTCGCAAAACGCGTGGAATCAAGGGAGTACGTCGCACGATTCGCAATACGCACAATCCCAGCACGATCAAACCAGGTGAAATTCTTACCGTCAAATTTCCTGATCTTGGAAGAAATGATGTAATCGTTCCAGGAAGCAGCAGACTTACGTTTAAGGTAGATTTAGAGTCCATAGGAGGAAATGCAGACGCCAATCGGACAATCGTAAACAATCTTGGTCGAGCTATTGTGAGCAAACTCGAAGTCAAGGTAGAAGGTCAGAGCATGTTTACCTTGAATGACGCCGATGTGTTTTTGTGTTATCAAGATCTCTGGAAGACGACTGGCGAGAGAGAAAATGCAGCCCTTCAAGGAATTATGACTGAAGATGTCAGAAAAATCAGAATAAACGTTGGGGACAAGGGAGTTAATGCAAAAGATGTGGCAATCGGAACCGCATATGATAACATGTTTAGTATTCAGCTTGACTTTGAAATGTTGAGCTCTCATAATCCCTTTTTCCAGTATGAGCTCAAAGATAGACTATCATACGAATTTACCTTCAAAAATCACGGAAGGGTGGTCGTTAGCACAGATACAAATGCAGAGTACAAGGTGACGGATATTAATCTTGAATTCGAAGTGATAACTTCATCAGAATTGGCTACAATGATCAGAAACCGCGTCAACGGTGAAAGTATTGTTCTGTACGATAGAATTGTTCGACACAGCAAAGAGAGTCTAAACAAATCTGGAACAGTCTGGAACATCGTCATGGCGCCACAAGCTAAATCCATGAAGGGTATATTGATCCTGTTCATCGATCCAGCAGCCAATGGCGGCGGAGCCTCATACGCGAGAGACTCTGAAAAATTTTATAATCCAAAAATTAAGAAAGTTTTCGGTCACCTTGGATGGAAATCCAAATCAAATATACGCAAGTGGAATGATGCCTCACCAGCATTTCGAAGAAATTCGAAAGCATTTGCAGATGGAAAACATAGAAATAATCCAGGTGTGTTCAAAGAAGGGGAACTGTCAGACGTCAAGCTAAAAGATTATCTGACTACGAAATACGGACTCTGGATAGACATGAGAACGACTGACGATGACAGCCTGCACGGCTCTGGAAGAAAACTAGAGGGGGTTAGTCGAAGTGTGCAAATTGAAATAGAGAGAGATGCCGAAACCGCTGGCGACCTCAATGCTTACGTGTTTTACATTCAAGATGCGATGTTGCATATCGTAGACGGACGCTTGCAGAAAACTGCTTATTAAATTTAAAAAAAACTTCTGTGGATTTAATTTCCATAGAAGTTTTTTTTTGATGAAAAATAAAAAATGGGATTTCCGAAATTTTCACATAGCGCGATAATTTCAGGCGAGACTATGTCAGGAAAGACGGAGTTCATTCTGGATCTCCTTGAAAAAGAATACATAAATTTTTTTGAGTCTATCGTGATAATTTGTCCAAATTGGAGCAGCAACAAAGCTTACCTAATCGAGCGTGGGTGGTCAATGATCCGGATCAGGTTTTTATGGTTGATCCCGAAGATTGGTTTCCAAAATCTGACGATCAGTTTCAAACGACAATCAAGGTGTTTTATGAAGTTTTAGGTAAAATGACTGATCGGCAGCTTCTGTTTTTGATCGATGACAGCATCGCCGAAGAAGGAATTGACAAAAAAAGAAGCGCTCTAATAAAGTTAGCATGTTCCGGACGTCATGACAATTGTTCTCTGTGGATTTTGTCTCAAGCTTACGTCGCTGTTCCAAAAACCATCAGGAGGCAGGTCAAATGGTTGGCTACTTTTTGGTGTAAAGATGGCGATGATTTCAGCACGATTATGAAGGAGAACAATGTTGTACCCGTGAAGGAGAGGGAGAAGCTAAACAAAAACCTCGAACAAAAACAATATTCAAAATTGTTATTGTTTTTGCATCCGCCAAGAGGTCACAAATTTGCAGTAATAAAAGATGACGGACATTGATAAAATTATCGAAGAGGTGATGACTCCTGAACTTGAGGAAGATTTTGCAAAGCAAAATCTGGAGGTTGATAATGACAAGAAGGAAAAGCTGATTAAGGTTGTTGTTTCAGGTCAGAGCAAAGAGTTTCTCGGAAAAAACTTCACCTCTGATGAACTCGAAAAATTAGAGCAAAAAGAAATCGAAACATTGTATGCTCGATACGAAAGCAAAATCGGTGAACTTGTTACAAAAACCCTAAAAAAACATATAATTTCTGGATATTCAGCTTTTGTGAGGTGGATTTTACCTGGAAATTTTACCCTTGAAAATCCGGGGGAGTTAGAGGAAAGCTTGGAAAAAGCCCCGTTTGTAAATTTAGCTCTAAGTAGCTGGACTAGTGGTGTATATCATACATTTGGAAAATGGTTGGCGCCTATAGAGGCATTGCTGCTGACGAGTAATCATTTACAGCAAGTTCCTCTTGAACCTTTGCCTAATTCTATAGAGAGTAAAGAAATTGGTGTAGACGAAATCGATTAAATAAATCTGTTCACAGTTTTATCGTGAACAGATTTTTTTTGTTATAGATCGTTGCTTAGATGTTGCTCAGGTATTTGAGCAATGTTGCTCAAATGATGCTCAAATGTTTGAGCAATGATGCTCAAATGTTGTTCAGATGTTGCTTAGATGTTGCTCAGATTATTCCAATTTTTCCCAATAATAAAAGGATGAACAAATCAGAAACCGACTCCAAGAACGGAAGAACCCGCTCCCGTAAAAGCAAAAACGGAAAAACCAGCTCCCATAAAAGCTAAACCACCAACGAAAGTGACTGTACCCCCGTCCAAAAAAGTAAAAAATCCAAATAGAGTTGCTGCTGGAAAGAGAATGGCTGATAAAAACAAAGAAAAATTCGCAGAGCTGAAAGCTTTCAAAGAATCACAAAAAGCTGAAGCGAAAGTGGAACAAGAGCCTCAGTCTGAGGTTGAAAAAAATGATGTTTGGTCAAACTCTATTCTTCTTGTTGGAGGATTGGTCATTGTTGGTGGAATAAAAGCATTTGGTTATCAAAAATGGACAACTTCATTTTCAGAACCAACTCCATCTCCGCTTCCACAGCAACGTCCAAAAGAGAGAAAAAAAAGTAATCCATTCGATGATTTCTAATATAAATAAAAAAAAGAAAAATGGCAGATAATCCAAATGTGAATATGCTCGTAAATTCAGCCTACAAAGCTGGGACAATAAGCTTGCTTATGATGATTAACACTTGGATGATGAAACGATTTTTAAAAATAAAGCCAGCAAGCCTAAGTCAGCTAGATGTTGATGACATTGGAAAATTGACTTTGAATGTCTTTTCAGCAACTTGGATAAGAGATTATGCTGTAAAAACAGGATGGTTGCCTGATGAAATAATCACAGAATAATTTTGTACACAACCTAACAAAAAAAACTTTGTGATTTAGTTCTCAAGATTTTTTTTTTTTTTCTTAAAATAAGAACATGGCAGGAGCCATAGCTATGATTGTTGGTGGAGCTCTTACAAATGCTTTAGCCTTTACTGGAAGCAATATTTTGTTCATCTTCTGCGGAACGAAAAAGACACGATCTCGCCTTGGAAAGATTGCAAGAGGACAGAAATAATTGGAATCAAGCAAGACTTCAGAGAATAGATTATATCAACGAGCAGTTTAAGAGGCAAGATCACGCGGAAAGAACATTCGAGGATGTTGATGATGCGATGAGACAGTATTACAATATCACAGGAATTCGATTGGATGCTCTACCGAAAGAACCTCAGCTGAGAGATTACCTGGATGAAAATCAGACTGAAATGATCGAAAAAATTGAAATAGTTGTTGCATTATTCGGCACTCTAGGTGTTGGTTATTTGGTTTACAGATATTTGTAATCAGACCAATCCCAATAAGTTTCCACGGGCTTCGGTTTGCGTGGTCGTCTTAATGTATGTGATTTATAAAAATCCAAACAGGGTCATTCCATGCCAATTCAACAAATCGAGTACACCATCACCTCATGGATTTTTCTTTTTTGGTGTATTGAAAGATATTCATGAGAAACTGAAATTCTGAAAATTTGAGCTCTGTACCTCTTTTCGTTTTCACGCTACAGCAATTTTAAATTTGAGGGGAGCCATAAGTAAAGAACTACACCCCTCAGATCCTTCAAACTTGGCATTCTGGATAACCTTTATCCAGAATGCCAAGTTTGAAGGATCTGAGGGGTGTAGTTCTTTACTTATGGCCCTCTGAATATTGAATTTCACACTGGTACATGTTTTTGAGGTGACCCCCCTCAAATTTAAAATTGCTGTTTTTTTTTTTTTTTTTTTTCATTTTTTCTGTTCACATATTTGCTATCTGCAGCACAAGGTTATCCAGAATGCCAAGTTTGAAGGATCTGAGGGGTGTAGTTCTTTACTTATGGCCATCTGAATATTGAATTTCACACCGGTACACATTTTTGAGGTGACCCCCCTCAAATTTCAAATTGCTGTAGCATAAAAACGAAAAGAGGTACAGAGCTCAAATTTTCAGGATTTTAGTTTCTCATGAATATCTTTCAATACACCAAAAAGGAAAGAAATCCATGAGGTGATGGTGTACTCGATTTGTTGAATTGGCATGGAATGACCCAACAGGGTTCTATTTCGAGGTGGTCTTCTTCTACTCCACAGTTTTCACATACATACTCGTCTTTGGGTAATTTTTTACCGCAACTTTGACACTTTGCGACCTTATTTTTTACAAGAAAAAGGTAAATTTCCTCCGCTCCTGGGATGTCCTCTCGAACTGCCCGGAAGGTAAATTCTAAAAAATCCTCGTTCGAATACAAATAAAACGTAAACCAAGCGATTTTCATGCAGATTTTACAGGGATTATACAAAGCGCATGTGCAGCCATGATTCAATAAAGAATTTTGAACGTGATCGTACATTGATCTCAATGTAAGAGGCGGCCTTTGTTTCTTGCGTAGAACTTCTTTGAACAGCTGTTTAATGCCGTTGTTAAACTTGTCTAAAACAGCTTTTTCAGCTTTTTTTGATCGAAGTTCCATTATCCTTTTGCATAATTTACAAAAGCATTTTTTGTATTTTTTAGTGCAGGTCATTTTTATTACTAAAAAAAATCCCAATTGGAGTTTTATCCAATTGGGATTTTTTTTTGCTGCTCAAGTTGTTTTGTAACCCCATGCGTGAGTGTGAATTTTGTCCTCGAGAATTATTCTTTTGTCATCTTTGGCATCAAGAGCTATTTTGTTGACCTCTTCTGTGTAGACTCCATGAGCGTGGCTTCGAATCACGTTCATCGTCCGCATTTGAGGTTTTTGATCAAATAAGCATTTTTTAAAATCCTCATGGGTAATTTTCTTATCGACGACTGACTTCTTCACGCCTTTGCAGCGTTTTTCCTCTTTTCCCTCATACATCCTGTACGAATAAAGCTTCGCTCTCAGCCCAACAAATTCAGCTATTTGCTTTCCACATGCTTCATCCTTGAACATACCTGGGACCTCCTTGTTCACTACAGCTTGAATTCCAGACGGATGGTTTTTGGGATAGTTGGAAGTGTCGAAGAATTTCTTCACGTCTGGGCCAATATCTTTGTAAAAATCGTCAGTCTGAATCTCATAGGTCAAACAATCCGTATCTGTGAACAGGAGTTTTGCTCTGTTTCCATACTTTGGTTTGATGTACCCATAGTGAAAATCATACATCTTGGTCTTGGATATATCCAAAATGCTCATCCCAAGGTAGATTGGCTTGTTGAGGTATATTTCAGTTTTCCTCATGTGGATGGCTATCAGATTCTCATCGAATCTGGTGCAATGCTGAAAGTTGGATTTCGCAGCTAATTTTTTGGCCTTGACCTCCGAGTTGACTAGCTGAATATCGTGGTCTTACCAAACACGGAATTATTCATTAGCTTGAAAAAAATCTTTCTCAAATTCATTCTCAGCCTCGGTGCGGAGTTTGGTGTTCAAATCTATGTATGTTTTCATGAAATCTGACTCTTTGAATTTGATTCCACGATGGATCTTGGTTAGTTTAAGTCCAAGATCTAAACACTGTTTCAGGGCTGTGTGATGAATCACGTACTTTTTCTTATTTTTAAGATTTGGAATGAGTTTTTCAACTTTGTCAACTAAAACTCTTTCTGGAGTTAAAGGATAGTCATTATGAAGATCGTGAAGCTCACGAGGGTAATCGCGATCCACCTCAAGAATGCATGCTTGTTCACGCCAATTCTCGATTTGTTCCTCAGCCATCCATTTAAAGTCTGCTACCGGCAATTTTTACACATCGACCATCCATAGAGATTGTTGACGTCTAGATGCTCGATGAAATTTGAAGGATGCTCAGGGTCATGGTCGACCCCCATGTACTTATCATTAGCCCTGGCATATCTGGTGGAAATCATCGACACGCCCCCTCTGATGCTTTTTTTCAATCATCATGAATATGTCAATATCTGTAAGAAGATCCAATTTAATTCCTGTTTTCTTCAGCATCGCATCGTATGAGAGACCTGGAGCTGTGTAATACCAGGCAGGATCAAGTTCATAATTTTTCATACAGACTTTTCTGAAGTTTTCAAAGACATCAGCCAGTAGTAGAACATCAGTCTTGAGATACAGATCATGATAATCCCTCATCGATTTCATGTCGAAGGCAGACCACACATTTTGAGCGTGAGCGTAATCCTCTTCGGATATGTCGGTATCATTGAGTTTGGAGTAAAAGGCATCCTTTGGTGCAAGCTGTGTGTCGTTGAGTCTTTCGATAGAATTCATAAAATCGTACGGATAGACTCCCTTTCTGAGGAAAAGCTGTCTTTGATGATCTTGAGGAAAAAATTTGGAAATTTCAGTAAATTCGGAAAGATTCGTCACGAGCTTATCCAAACTCGTGGACATGAATTTGAAGCTGTCGAGAAATCGAATATCATGTTTGACTGAAATTTCTTTGCCTTCTTTGTTAATGAAGGGGTATAATTCTATCTTTTTCGTGAATGAAATATACTTTTCTTCATTGTTTGGAATACAGTCGATATTTCCTTCAGGCTTGCCAAGATTTTTAATGAACAAATGAGCATCATATCCCGCAAGATTGTGGAAAAAGACCGGAGTGTATTTCGGCTTTCTGTGAGCTAGGTTGCAAGTGTTGTGAGCCGCTCCTCTGAATTTCCCAGTGAAGTGGCAGTGATCTCGAACGGTGTAATTTTTTCTCGTCTTCGGAGGTTAGAGGATGTTTGCAGATATGGCAGTGAGTAGACTTTTCGAAGATTCTTCGCTCAGAGTTTCCGAAGATTATCTTTTTTGGAAACTTGAACTTTTTGTAAATTTCTCTAATGGTCTCTTCCAATTTCTCCACGAAGATCTTGGATATGTCTTCGTCCTCAGATTGTTTGGTATACATCACAGGGTCTTGAACGTACACTGAGTCATAAAAACACTTAACGTACAAGCAGAATCCACAAGGTTCGCGTTTCTGATATTTTTTGGTGTAGCTTCCATCCGGATTTGGTTGACATGCGTGAATCGATTTCGTGAAAGATTCAAAATCGGCATACACAACAAAGGGTACATTCTGGGAGATGAAATGGTTTTTGAAAAACTGCATGGCTCCTTTTTCAGGCATTTTAACCCTTGCCGCTTCGTGCATGCAGCAGATTTCTTCATGCACTTTGAGATGTTCCTTGCAGGTATAGGATGTGTAGCATCCTCGACAGAAATATCGAGTGCCATGCTTTTTGTAGTTTTGACCATATAGCAGTCTGCTCATGCTCTTGATCACACAGTAATGCTTTTTTTCTCCATCTGAAATTAGGAGAAGGTCAACCCCTCGCTCACATCCACGATGAACGCTCGTTCTTATGGGGAATGCATCCAACTTTTCATCGAGACCCGCAACGTTGACTGCGACTGATGGGTTATTCCTCTCGAATTTGTCGATGTCCTTGAGCGATGTGGGAAAGTGGATACCCTCCAGTTGAGCTTTTTAGAGTTTTCACGCAGTTTTTTGTCTATGCGTTGTGGGTTTCTATCGGCTGGATATATCGCTCTAGTGACAGACCATTTGAAGCACTCATCGTCTTTGTTTTCTAAGTTGATGATCGCTTTCTTTTTGGCTATCTTGTCCGGGAGTGGAATGTATGAGGAACCTCCCATCGGTCTGTATGTAACCATGTGAATTTCCAAGGACACGATCGACTCGAACACCTAACCGCTTCCTTGATTCTGAATTTTTCTATCCTTTCCAAGATTGTGGCTTTCCATCTCGCGTACAGCTCCTCAAGATCGGTGGCTTCCAAGATCACGTCCGGTAATTTACTATCGCCTGAGTCAAATGGTCGTTCTATTAGCTCATCTTGTCCCGTTTGCAGATCGTTTTTTTTTCATAATACACCTGAGACGAAGTTTTGCTTTTGTCTGTCGATTGTTCCTCAAAAGACTAATCACGCTGTTCTTCACGGTAGACAAAAAACTTTCAGGGTCATATCCAGATTTTCCATCTATTACATACTGGATGACAAAATTATTGAGAGCTGACGATTCTTTCCGAATTTTAAAAGGTTGTCTTTCTTCTCGAGTGGGTACGATGATATCAAGAAGAACGTCTGAGGTTAGAACATAATTTTCCCTCAAAGTTTCGATAAGATCATCTTTTTTAAGTCTTGAGTATCCTCGAATACCAGCATTTTTTGCCTTCTCTTTCAGCTCTCTCACATTGAAAACTCCTCTCTCTCCTTTCTTCAGTTAGCTGTTCTCTTCCCTGCCTTCTTTCTTCGTTTCTCGTTGAAGATGGTCTTTTCAGATATTCTAGAAGATCATCTTTCTTCATGCGAGCGTAACCTCTGTAGCCATGCTTTTTAGCATACTTTTTCAACCCCTTGACTGAGAGTCTCTTGAGAAAAAATTCTCTAATTCTTCGGCCTGGTTCAATTCTTCGCTACGGCATCGTTTATTTAATATATAACAATTTTTTATTTTTTTTATAAGCCAAAAAAAAATCTCCAAAATCAATTGGAAATTTTTTTCAAGTAATATTTTTGTTAAGCTTTTTAGTGATTCCTTTAGTTTGTCATATAATTCTTTGCTTATACTTGATTTGGTAAAATCGGAACTCCGAGTGTCTACAAAACACAAACTCCGCCTTTTAGTGAATAAAAATGTGGGCAACAAAATTCTGTAGATTTTTTTTATTGCGAAAGTCTAATCCATTGTCTAATCAACAAAAAGTGGTCATTTAGACTTTGGACTCGAGGAGTGATTCTTTTCAACGTTGTGGAAATTTTTTGAAAGTTCCATCATTTTTTTTTTATTATATGACCTTTTTTTGACGAAAAAAATCCATCCTTCCCCCCTCTCTCTCCCGCACCATCCCGGCTGGAGTTTATCCAGCTGGGATTTTTTATTCGTCTTCGATTCTGATCTGGCTCCGCCTCTGCGAGGATTAAGTCAAAGGGAATGATATTTAACTTCACTGTCTTGCTTTGTTTCTTGCCGGTTGGTCTGATGTAAGCCGGAAGGTCAGTCAAACTTCTTCACGGTTTTTAGACGTTGGTCAGGGCTCCTGGAGCGAAATACTCTTGAAAACTTGGATCATCGTTGTCATAGTCTTCGTCAAGAGTGATTATGCAACCCTCGCCGAATTTGGTAGCGATGGAATTTGAAATCTGTGATGCAATCGATTTCACCTTTTTCAGCTCCAGTCCCATCATGAGTCTTCCGACTTTTGCTTTTTCAAAAGCTCCTCAAATTTTTGAGTGAGATTTTTGAGACATTGATTTTTTTATTATTCACGAAATTTTTCTTAACTCAAAATTTTTTTAGACTACAGGAATGTAACTGTACGTGTACGTGTGAACAGAAGTTGCTGTGCAAGATGTGCTGCACACATCTTGCATGTTCGCGTTTTGGAGGTACAGGAGTGCTGTGAAACGATTTTTGAGCCAGAAGCGCGCGAGCGGGAGCGTTTGCGCACATGAAACATTCTGTGCTTTTAATTTTTTGACAAAAACGTGTGCTGGCGGGTGGTAGATTTTGCAGGCGTGCACGTCTGGCTGGGGAAATGAGGCCAAGTTTGCACTGTGCGTGTGTTGGAGGTACAGGAGTTGCTGTGAAATCGATTTTGTTTGTACGGGATTGGCTTCTGTGTTTGTATGTGGCGAATTGGGGTGGAAGGGAGGATTGTAGAGACGTTTCTGTGCTTTTTGTTAGAAATGTGGTAGCATATATGGGGTGAAATGAGGGTAGAGAGATTGCGTTGTCATTTGTCGATTGGGAGTGCTTTGCACAGAAACCAAACAGAAGGCTCGTATGACCTTACATCTACTCCCTGCGTCAACAAAATTGCAATTTGGGATGCATGCGGATGTGGAAGTTGCTCTAAAGGAACCAATTAGCACATGTATAACCCCATAGTTCTATTTTTTTACAATCTTGTATTTTTCCTGGGGTTGGTAACTATGGTCCATATTTCCCAGGTGTGTACAGGGTAGACACAAAGTCAATTGCAATCAAATGCAGATGCTGTTAGCATATAACGGGTTAAATGCTTTTTCTTTTGATCTTTATGATGTAGTTACAAAGTACATGAATGGTGCATATCTACAGCACGAAATATTTGTGGTCACAAGGCCTTGTTAAAAATTATTTTCAAAATCACTTCCCGTTGGTGCTCTGGGGGGTTCCAAGCCCAGGGACCCAAGCTAATTAACGCTGGGCGGATCCTTAGTACAAATACTTTGTGTCAAAAGGTCTGCGTATCCAAAAAGTCATGAAAATACAAAAAATAGGTAAAAAAATTAGTAATGGAAAAGTAGTAAAAAACAAATCTTGGGGCTCACTAGGAACCCCCTAGGAATGTTAAGTGTATCATGTTTCCTACTTAAAAGAAGGGCACTGCCAATTGCATAAATCATACACCAAATTTTGTGGGAAACAAACTTAGTTGTTGGTGGTAGAAGTGATGATGAGCAGTGGTGTAACGGGGGGGGGGGGGGCAGGAGAACAGCTGAAATTTAAAGAAAGCCATGAGAAAAATACACAATTTCAATCTGATATACAAAACATATAAATTACTTCCGGGTTCAATCGCCCAGGGTCCTGAACAATGATCGAACAAGACCGTTAAGTTTTCTAAACACAACATGCAACAATGTATAAGTAGGCTTTTTTAAAATTAGCACCCAAAATGTTGCAGCACTTTAAAAAATTGAAAAGAATGACAACTACGGGAATGAGGACCTTTTGTTAAAGGCCATGGCATGAGTGAATACGCGGATTTTGAGTTCCCTACCGAAAATCAATTTGTACCAAAATTCCTGTCCCACAATGCAACACGATGTACGAATAAGATTTGATCACTCAAAGCACGCTCACGGTTTAGTGCGCCTTAAACCATGTGTGAATTTTGTGGTGCAGATACAACCAATGCAAACGAAGAGGGCGCGTTACTGGTAAATTTAGGTACAGATTACTCAGGTCGGAAACTAAAAATCCATGTATTTGTGATTTTGGGCACAGGTCAGGTTCCCTTTTAGGGCCTTCTACTGGTATCTGGAACAGGACACCTGGGAACCAGTAATACCTCAGCAGCTAAAACCGTCACCCCATCAATTTTTTTAAAGGAATATGATTTTTTTTTTTGGAGGGTTGATGTAGAATGGAAAAAAAAGGGCGTCAGCTCTGGAGAGTTGGAGCCAACAAGCACATGCTGCCTTGTATGGGGGGCATAGTTGACAGAGGCTAGGCCCCACTGCCGAAAATTGTGGATTGACGTCAGAAGGGCATTTAGTCAAGTATCTTTTGTCCAATAAATCATCTCACAGCAGTATGGCTGAGTGAAGGTGTATCCGGCCACCCCCGTGACGGGAAAAATAACGGATTTAAAACTTTGGTTAAGAAACTGATAAACTCTATAAGTGACATACCCAGAATCGTCAGGGGGGTGAATAGTTAAAAAAAAGGGTTGTGTTATTGACAAGGAGACGTATTCAATCTCAGAACTCTTTTTTTAAAGTAGGATTATTACTGTGTCACTGTATCGAGTTGACAAGTGTACGTAATTCTTGACTACCCTACCCCAGCCTAACATGTTGGCTGATAACACACAGCTTTTAACTCTGCTTCATGCTTCATATTTGACTATCATGGGTACGCCACCATCTACTTACAGAGTTAACTGACAGATTCCAATTCAAATAGAAAAATTACCCAATAGAATGAAGATACACCTTTGATACCCAAGCATTATGGGTATACGTTTCATATAGAAGTCCCATTGATGCAAATGAGGTATTGCCATTCATTCCGTCAAGCACTACTGCACAACGTCATACAGCGCATGACTGAATCAATTGTAATACCTCATTTGCATCAATGGGACTTTTATATGAAACGTCTACCGCATTAGGAGTCAGTCGTAAGGTCACACTGGCACGCCATATTTTCTTGTTCACAAAGAAAACAAAGAAAGGTGACCTCAATAGTTTACTTTAAATGAACTGGAAAATGGGTGTCTAAATACCTTGTTTAATATTAAAATTCTTGTAAAACAATGATGGAGAAGATGGACTTTCATCTAAGATGATCTACTTAGTACTTTCAGTTAAAATTTTTGTGGTCTCATTTAGAGGATAAAATGTGATCAAATTCAAATTTTCAAAAGGTATGGTCTCTGAAGTTAATAGATAGCCCTAGTTTTTAGTGAATTGTTCCCTTTAAAGAAGTATGCTTGATGACCACTGCTAGTATTAAAGGTCCTGGCCCGATCGCTAATAGCCTCGTCCCCCCAGAAGTCAGATTTTACGGAAGTGGCCAAAATGTTGGTATCAGAAGAAAGCTACATTTTTCTCATTTACCCTGTGAAAATCTTAGAGATAAAGGATGTGTTGGTTTGGAAGTTATGAGTGAAAATGTGCCCCTTTTTGGTCGACCAATATTAATTTACACAGTACACTCATGAGGCTTACAAAATCACGTTTTTAGCTCTACAACAAAATCAAAACTGCTGAAATGTCGGGCGAAACTTTGCAGATGGAGTTTTGGGGTGAAGGCCAATCTATCAATGAAATATTCATTATCTTTAATTCGGGCCATCCCCCTTTACTATTCCACGATATTTCCCATACACTTTAACATGGCCAAATTTGGACAGATTCACACTGCAGACCCTCCAAGAAAATGTCACAACAGCAAGGTGGGTTACCTATTTTATTTGTGCAAGTTGATGACAGTGATCATCATAGAGCTGACGGTCCCTATGGAGTGCATATGCTAGAAAGCAAGTCCAAATACCAAGATCTAGTGCTGACTGTGAAAGCCCAGGATTGTCTACATACGACTTTCCAATAGGGAAATAGGAAGCAGAGGTTTCTGCAATACATCAGTCAACAAATGTCTGACATCCTTGTGCATTCCTCTAAAGGAAAAGAAGACTATAACTGATACAACAGCCAAATTCTGCACTCATATCGAGCTATAAGGCATTCAGACAGATGCTACAAGCAACTCAGCAATATGCTCTGAGGGAAGTGGAATGGTTGAGCACTCACAAAACCAGGTTTAACACTCCCCAGTCTGGTCCAAAGTCCAGAGACCTCAGAACACACTAATCTAGACAAGAGATACTGCATACGGTGAATTTTCCCTACATTTAATTAAACAAGTGAAGTCTGGGCAAGCATGATTAGACTTGGTTCACCTGATCTATATATTTGTTAGTCGATAAAAAAACAGTGACACAGACACAGCTTAGTTAATATGCAACTTGGTTTTAATTTTCATTTGATTTATACATCAGCAGAATGAATGACTCTTTACAAAAATGAATGATTGTGCCATTTTGAGCCATCTGAGCAATATATCTGCGTGTTTGGTACTTTGAGTTGCCACAGTTAATTATTATAACATTTAACGAAAACAATATATTACATAGTTTGATACCTGTTCCAAAAACATATGAAATAGGTTGTTTGTTGCTATAGTTAAAACAAATGATCTATATGTAATTAAAAGTTAAAATAACCTGAAGAAGAATTTGTGGGTATGAGCCAAACAAGTTCATAATTTTGATCTTGAAAAATGTTATTCAAAAATATATGAATTTCATAATAATGCGCGGTTTGGAAGCACCAGTAACTAGTCATGCATAAGTGCAACACACAGAAATTTCTGCACACACCTAGCGGCTGAATGCAATTCATTTGTTTAAAGGTCTGTTCGGATTTATGTCTATTGTGTTCTCTGCATGATAAGAGAGCCTGACACTTGCACGTATGCCCTACAAGTACCGTGGTAAACAAGCTTGCGGTTTTGACGGTAGAAGCAATAATGCATATTGCAAAGTCCTATTCAATGCTGTGCTAATATTGATGGTTAAACACTAAAATGGCAATTTTTCGTCTATGTCTTGAGAATGAAACAGATTTGAGGGCTTAAATTTCAGGACGACAATGAGAAAAATATGGCCTTTCATCTGATATCAAATTCGATACTACTTCCGGGTAAATCGTGGGGGGGGGTCCTAAAGATGATCGGAACAAGCACCTTTAATTGAACATGAACTAAAATTGTCCCCTGACCTCCTGAACTGCATTCTACCGAGTTTAAGTTGGGAAATGTGGTTTAAGCCATAAGATTAACTTGGTTAAAAAAGTTTAAAAAGTCAGATAAAACCCAGTTAAACTACATTAAGGTAAATTAGACACTTTGGATTTTTAAAATGATAATAGCCCTTAAAAGAGTCCAAAATAAAAAATATTCAAGCATACTAAAATGAATGCATAGTAGTCACTTCCACTAATTTAAAAACATTTGGTGAAAATTCCAGGATTCTGAGTATAAATTTATCTTGTTGGAAGTATGAATTGAGGACGTGTGCGTATATCCAATGCCGACTTTCATTTGCAGTGCGCTTGTGCTTTGACTACGTGAGCGCTGAAAGTCAGTACAATGTATACGCCCCATGGCTACTTTGTACTTCGAGCTGGACAAAGTATAGTCACATGTTCAATTATAATCCCACGCCCAGTTTTGAAAAAAATGTGAATATTAGAAGATTATATTGTAATCCCACCATATGTTCTTTGCTTAAAGGCAACATGTTACATGGGTTTTTTTGTTACAATTATTACTGTTTTGGTACTATCATCTACTGATTGTCTTTACAAAATTAATTTAGGTCTATGCTTCAGTTCATATACAGGTCTTTGTTGATCACACACCTATTTGACACTGGAATAAGTTTAGTGCTGAAAAGTCTAACATTTTAATGATTACATATTTTATGTTAGGATGGACATCCCATTATAATCCCACCCAGTGGACGGGGGGGGGGGGGGATTGGTGGAAGTGAAATTCTGGAGGGCAAAATATAAGGATTCTTAAAACAATTTTGGCCCAAAAATCGCTGATTTTTGCCCTAATTTGGTGATTTTTGGCCCTAAATCGCTGATTTTTGAGAAAAAAAATGTCATTTTTTCTTCCGGTAAAAACAAGTGGAATTATTATGACTGTGTGAGAGCTTGTGGCAGTGACATTGCTATAATTCACCGTGTACCTGACATACTTGTTAACAAGCACATATCAATGGTTTTGCTATGTCTACAGTACTGCATTTACAGAAACTATTAAGAGATTGATGAAATACAATAAATACAAGGCCAGATATATATTTACATACCAGTATAAGATAAATATCAATGTCCTGAAAACAAATTTAAAACAAACTTTAGTACCTTCTAAGAGTCCTTTAATGAAATCATTTTTGTTTGAGACTTTAATAGTCTTTTGCCTCTCTTACCAAAAAATAAATCTATAGATACTGTGCTCTTTAGTACTGACATAACAATTGAAAATATACATCATCACATATTCAAATTCAGAAATATAAAATTGATTAACTTAAATTTTAACTAGAATTTCGCGGTTCTCGGCTTGCGCGCTCGCTATATTCAAGAATATAAGCTGTGGGCCGCCCCATAACCTTTAACCCTGGCACATGACCTTTGACCTCGTTAACATATGAGGGATCACATGGTGCACCTATAACACAAGTTTGGTTCCAATTGAACTTCAAGTTTTCAATTTAGGTCAATTTTACATTTTTAGCCAATTTTTCAACTTGACCTCACATGACCTTTGACCTTTCAACATGACCTTTGACCTCATCAACATATGAGGGATCCCATTGTGCACCTATGACAGAAGTTTGGTTCCAATTGAAGTTCAACTTTTCAATTGAGGTCAATTTTAAAAAAAAAAAAAACTTTTTTTAGTGACACAATTAGTGGACCACACACACATCCAAAACACAACGTAGTGTAAGTGGGCTGCAGCTATAGCTGGCAGCCACAAAAAGCTACACGTGGCTGGATTTTCAAAACAAATACTAGATACATACATGTTAATATTACATAATATTTTGATACTGTGTTTCCAGAGAATGATATCAGTAGCTTCCCACAATGCATGCTTCCATTGGAAGTTTTTGTGAACGTTCAATCCATACCCTCTACAAAAACGCCATTTGAAGCAATGCCTTTTGTGCGAAGCTACTGAAATTCTCTTCTTTGTACCAGTTACAACTAGAGAAAGGACAATATGGTAAGTGGTCAAAATACCTCTTATAATCTGATACAGCAGCAGAACTAACTCAGGGCCTATCAAACTTTGAAACAATCTCTTGCTGGCTCAATTACAGGACACAACACAAGATAGACCTCTGAGGTAAACCCAATCAAAAAATGTTATATTCTCTGTGAAACATACCACCATTCTTACGTATCTCTGATTTGCTCATTACTTGATATTACTTGCCAAGTGACCAATCAAAATAGTGCTTAGATGCCGGTAGATAGGTAGTGCCCATGGAGTTAAACAACATATTAAAATGACTCAGAATGTGTACATATATATGGCTTAATATAGCTTAAAAACAATTTGATTTGCATAATTTTTTCCAATTTAGGGTTCTTCTGGTTCGTAGGGAAAATTGTAATAAAAATAATCGCATTTTGCAAGTCTTTTTCATGTTTTTCTTCTGTGACTTTTTTGGGTCAAATTTAAAAATGGTGTGATCTGTGAGAAAGTTTTAGTTTGGGTATTTCAAAAGCCCCTCCCGGCCCGTACATTCAACTTTAAAGGGGCTTGTACCGATTATGTGTTCTCTACTTGATATAGAGCTGACACTTTGTCATTACTCACCTTCAAGTTCCGTGGAAAACAAACTTGAAGTTTTTATGGTAGAGAGAAGCAATAATGCATATTGCAAAAGCTCTATTCAATACTGCGCTAGTATTGATGGAACCATTTAAAATGGTTGTTTTTTGTTTATATCTTAGGATTAAAATGGTTGAAGGTTTAAATTTCAGGACGACAATGAGAAAAAATATGGCCTTTCACTGATACCAAATTTCGTACTACTTCCGGGTGTTAAAAATCAAGGGGTCTAAAGACGATCGGATAATGCACCTTTAATTACATCAGCATTCATTGTTCTAGGGATAAACCAATTGACAGTGAAGCTTCCAATAATTCACGGCTAACTACAACGATTCTTATCAGTTGCGATTGTCAAAATGAATATGTTATTTTTTGAGCCAATTCAGAACCTAGTTCTCTTAGGGTAAGGGCCACAGACACTCATACCCCATAGGGAATACATCATTTTGATAGTTGAAAATGAGAAGACCAAACTAAACTAATGGTCATAAAAATACATTAGAATTGCGGGATAAAATATTTTACACTCACCCTGTAATTTTAAATTGTTTAACCTAAGCGATTGTTTCTAATTTTACTAGGTTTATACTGGCCGTGGACTGCATTATATGTGTTGAGAGCATGTGTGGTCATGAAAAGTGAAGGACTTGTGATCATTAGACTGTTAAAATTGTGAGTTCGAGCACCACTGTGGTCAACATGTTTGGGTCCCTGGGCCAGTACTTCCATATCAAACGGCCTCATTGACCCAAAGCAAAAATCTGGTCGGAGCTGTATGAGGAATATTACAATTAAGTGCTGATAGGCTTTGTGCCTTGGAAGGATGTCGTTGATTGCGGCCCACTAAGATGACCAGCAAAATGATTGGTGCGGTTTCTCGAAGGCGGCATAATCATAATTGTCAACCAAGCTTTGCATGTTTACGGGGAGTAAGCAATATGCTATTTAAATATTATTAGGTTCGAATATAGAACCATCTTCAAGCATTCACAGTCTTGCTAGGGAGTCAATGCAACATTGCCAGAATTCTGTTCTTAATTTGTAGGTAAAACGCCTAAATATAACAAAACACACAAGCTAAACAAATAAAAGATACAAATATTTTATTTTTTTCTGTTTTTTAATATTTTATTAATTTAACATATATATACACGGCCCTGAAAGGATTAAGGTAAACAAAGTTGCCCTAACATACTTCAAACCTGTTCATATTCCATAACTCCAACTTCAGTATTGTAATTGTGGGGAAATGGTGGTCTCGATATACAAATCTCTAAAAAAATCCAAATAGGGCAGCTTGCATTATCGGTGATGCCACATGGGACAAACTAAGAACCGAGATTCCCCGGGGGACCAGTCTTCATAGACAAGGGGTATTCATCCATGTCCAAGAATCCACGAAAAGGTGTTTTTTTCCAGGATCATGCATGTACGTTACTAACTGAAAAGGGTCCCTAAATCGCCCAAAATCAAGAAAAAGGGTGTATTGTCTACATGACGACTTAGCATTGGGTCAATTGATTTCAGCATAAAAATATAAAAAGTATTCGGAAGTTCCTCCTTGCCTTACAACCCACCTTTAAATCCCTGAATTTCCAAAAATTACGCGTATGCGCAGTAAAGAAATCATACACCTGGATGTTTTAGTGCAATCCTATCTTGGTTTTGAGAAAATGACGACTCCTTTTGGATTGCCTGATCGTCGCTACCAATATTGTTCTAGAAGTTACACATGAACGGACAATTTGAATTTGAGCAATGTACAAACTCCGAATTTCTTTAAAATATCAGTCAATTCAGGTTTATGATTGTTTCTTAAAATAACATGGGACTTTAATTTTGGGTACATAATTGTGGCGGATTGGGCAGGGAAATGCCGATTTATATCTGTGGACTGCACTGCGAATCATTCCCGAAAATAATGTTTTTTGAACCGGATTCTCCACGATCCTAAAGACCCATAGAAAATGTCTTGAAAACGTCTTTGAACTAAATACCATCAAGGTTTCCGCGACCCGTCCCCTGCCGCTTTATACGAACTGTCCATGAACACTTCATAGGCCTAATTTAATGATTAATTCAAATCAAACCTTATTATGATCCATGTATATTTTACAGTTTAAGACGAACCCGTCGATCATATGCTTACCTATATACATTTTTAAATTAACCCAAAAAATAAAAAAAATAAAAAATTGTTTCTATCAAATTTGCATGAGAAAATGTTTCGTAAACAGGCATTGTTTTTAGGATTCCGCGCATCGCCCGAGAGGGGGAAGACCCCCCCCATATAATTCCTGTGACACTTTACATATGAATTCAAAATCACACAAAATCTATCCATCAACGTTTACTTTTTAATAAGCCGACTTTTCTGGTACTAGTCATGCCCCCTTCTGATGAGAATGTGTTTTTGATACGTAACGTCATGGCTCAAAATGCAATTTCCCTTGGTTGAATAGTGGCATACCTTTCCTCATTATTTCCTTTCTGGCTTAAAAACTCACTTTCCTCCAGATATTTTTCCTGATTTTACACCACAATCTCAGCACACGCCTGATAGACCTATAGAATGTAGTGTAAACAAATACACTGAAGGATTATTAAAGTTTAAAGAATGTTTCTTGGTTTTGTATATTATAAAGGGATAATAAATTGCATCAATTATACTTGCCTTAGGGTATCGGAAAAGACAAAAACTTGTTTAGGGGGTAGCTAATTGCGCTACTGATACTGTTTAGGGGTGTAAATTTCATCAATGTACTTGTTTAGGGTATCTAATTGCGCTGCTGATACGACGTGTTTAGGAGTGAAATTCAGCTTTCAAAATACTATTAGGGTACTTTTGAGAATGCCTTGGACCAAGAGATTCCCCTTGTTCATGACATATGGCCCTATGAACTTATTGACTTCCACTTTCAAGCTGGCAAGTTTCTACTAATATTTTTCACTACATTGTATATACCTAAATAACCGCCCCAATAGTCCTTACGGTTAGTTTTCAATTCAATTATAACTATAATTTTTGCAGCAGAATGGCTGTTAAATAATACAACACCCGTTCCAAAGCAAGACTATACAAAAAATATGTTATGCTCCAGGTTTTCAATTGAGTTCACAATAAATTACAATTATTATTTATATTCAGGGCTTTGCCGAGTGGTGCAAAGCAATCTTTGTATTGTAGGTGTGCAGTTTTTTGGTAAAAGTTCCTTGAGCAATACAATATTCTTTTTGTGGTCCTGCCGCTATTGCCCATATGTTGTGCGTGTGTATGTATGTGTCACTAAATGTTAGTTTTTATGGAGCGTGTACAACATCTTTTATCTTTGAATCATAGTGACTTGAAAGCCGAGGAACCGCTTCCTCCGGCATTTTATGCAAGAATAGCTCATTGAAACCCTTATTGTTCAACGCAAGGTTTTGGTTTGAGTCATTCTGATGATTAAATAACAAATAATAAGAATATTGAATGGCTTTTTTCATGTACTTGAATTTATTGCACTCGCTAGAAAATATTGTGCTCGTCTTCGACTCGTCGTACATATATTCCTAGCTTCGTGCAAATAGATTCTTGTATCAATCTCAAAGCCATTCAATATAGAATATTATGAATACAGAAATTAGCTACTACTTTTTTTAAAGCAATCTTAAAAATATTTGCAACTTAGACTTCACACATGTTCACTTTGTTTCTTTGTTAGCAGCATGTAAATATATATATGTACATTTTTTGTACTAATTGGACCAAGTTTTACTTTACATTGCAACCATTATTACACCATTTTTTGTACCTAATTGGACCAAGTTTACTTGCAACCATGTACTGTCCATTTTTTTACCTAATTGACCAAGTCTTAACTTTACTTGCAACCATGTATTATGTACATTTTTGTACCTAAGTGGACCAAGTTTACTTTACTTGCAACCATGTTGTACAGTTTTGTACCTATTGGACCCAGGTTACTTTATTGTACCATGGTATTTACATTTTGTACCTAATTGGACCAAGTTACTTGACTTGCAACCTGTCATGTAAGGTTATATTATATGTATTTTACCACCTCACAACCTTGTTTAATTTTTGTTTTTTTGTGACTACAAATACGGCCAATGATGATCTAAAAACTGGTCAGTACTTGAAAATATGTGGCGCTTATCTATTATAATAGGCCATATTTGTCAGCATGTCTGTCTGTTTTCACAACTTTTTAATTTTCACTGATAGTGCCTGGTAACCCCTCATGCAGACCATAGCACGTACTAGAATTTAGGCGGAAAATAGGATGAAAGCAAAAAAATGTACAAACTCCCCCTAAATAAGTGAAATGGGATGCTCTTTTTACCTTTATATATACAATTTAGTAGCAGTAAGACCCAAAGTGGAAAAATAAATAGCCAGAGCCAGTAACCACTTATCGTATACAAAAATGCAGCATTCACCTAATGCATGTGTCGTCTGTCAGTTTTGCGAATGAATGGCACCAAATGTAACATGAGGTCACTAAGGTCATATGAAGTCACTAAGGTCATGATGTCATTATGCAACCCATGAGGTTCACTAGGTCACAGAATCACTAAGTCACCAACATGTGGAGCACTGAACCATGGACGATTGTAATCCAATGTCATGACATGTGTACCTCGTGAAAACAGTGGGCGATTATGTTTAGGGCTGTAATACCTGTTGACCAAAGACACTACACACGCACTCTCCCAGGTCAATGCTAATGTTACCCCGCATCGTCAGACGACACAATAAAGTACCCTAAAACCCAAAACTAAAATCAATTAAGGTGGCCACGCAGAGATTCACCTATCAGTTTCTCCTTAAAAAATCAAAAGTACTGATTTTGTGTGCCCTGATGTAAAGCTTTCCATCATAAATATCCAATCTAAAAAGATTAAGCTGAGAAATATTTTCTTTGGTACAAAAAATTGTGGAATTCTTAATTTGTATAGAGCAAATATGAAATTCAGCGTGTTTTACATTGAAATATAAGCAAATCCAAAGTCACCTGTTTTCTGTTTTAAACTTTGGTGTAGCCAAACTCAAAGGTAAAAATCTATTGAGTGTCTAATCTATATGAAATTACTATTATGACACATTATATTTGGCTGCCTCAAAATCTCTTGTTGCACCTTTAAAAAAAAACCATAAAATTAAATCGGGTGTTAACACAAGCGTAGTTAAGATCATTGCACATATAATGTGGAAGACAATCATACAATAACATCAGGATAAGGCTAAAAACCGCTATGCACTACTCTTAACTTTACAAATCACTGTAGGCTACTAACCCCTAACTTGAAGTGCGAACAAAGTGAAGTAAACAAAATATAGCTCAAAAAGTCGAGCTGGGTGTTTTCATGCTAACAATACACCGGGCCATTAACAGATTGATCAAGCTGCATATCACACTGCAAACTGCAGCACTCATAGTGTCTGTAACAAATGCCCCAGGCGCGATTTTTTTCAAAACGTGATTTATTATACGTCATTTGTTCATTGTATTTCCATCATTGTAACCAGGGCCATCACTGTCCTGAATACAAGATGCTCCCAACAACAAAAGGATTGATGTCTGACAAGCTGAAACATGAACAAGGGCTATATCCACAACTTTACCAAATTAGCACTAAAACAGTCTATTAAAACAGTTCCTACAGGAGAGATGTAATTTCTATGAAAATCTACACAATTTTTTTTATTTGACAATGCCAATGGGCAAGTTGTGCAACATTTTATTAACTATTTCTTTCAGGCTGCCAAATCTACCACCAATTTTTCAATTGCGATTGCTAATTGCATGTTTGGGCATGATTGTTGGTATTTTTTTTAGGAATCATTTTAAAATACAGTGTTCACCGAACTTGTGTCGTCTGCCTTCGCAGTTTGTGATTAGGGCAAAGGTCAGATAGGTCACCAACATTTGGGTCACAACCCACGGTCCATTGTAACTCAGTGTCATGAAATTGATCGACGTATGTGGATACACAAGCATTTGTAATTCCGACCATTGTTAGGAAAGCCCTCTATGACCTCTTGATTACCTTTGACCCTCCACCGTGGTAAGAGTAAAGTTGAGACACGTACCCAAGACTATTACATACAATGGCAATGAACTGTGGTGCAAGAAGGGGAACAGCAACCAATAATGCTTAGGGTTACCATTTTGTACCACAGAGACCCCACAACACAGATGGCAGACCCACTACCAAAGCAATCCCTATTGAAATTTAAATTTTAACTACAAATATAACAAACAATACAAAAAACCACATATACCAAAACAAATAATAACAAAACAAATATAAAAACAAATATAACAAACAAATATAACAAAACAAATCTACAAAACAAATATAAACAAAACAAATATAACAAAACAAATATAACAAACAAATTAAAAACAATTATATATAGAGAGTTTTTTTTTACTTTTTTTATTTTTTTCAAATATAACAAAAAAATATAACAAAACAAAATATAAATAACCAACAACTATAACAAACAAATATACAAAACATAATATAACAACACAAATACAACAACACAAATATAACAAAACAAATATAACAACAAATATACAAAACAATTCCAAGAAAATGGGTTAAGGTTACCTAAATCACATGATTTAATCGCCGGGACTGTCATAATCCGTATCATAATCGCTGTTGTTCACAGTTGTAATAGCTTAATTAGTATGGAACTTTGACCTCGGGAGGTGCGAAAACAGCGTCCCCCTGCTCGCTCGTTTGTATTATTGGTAATCAGCGAAAATAAGCGTGTATAAGGTGATTTTTGCGTGGTTTTTGACTTTCCATTTTTGACTGTAATAAACGCCCTCCCTTTTGAAAAATGCACCGCCCCGGGGGCGTTTATTAGGAAAAATACGGTAGCTCATTAATATGAACAAATAATGATGACACATTACGTGGATATTACTTGTATGTACCACAACCAAGTTTTGCCAAATTTGCACTTTGTAATTTGAGAGAATTTCACCTTTTGGTCAACCTAACCAAGTTAAACTTACAAACAACCTAACCAAGTTCGAGACTGGGGTCAAAGGTCATTAGAGGTCAATGTGTGCACACCCTATATTAACCTTGGGTTAGTGGTTCCTATGACCAAGTATGAAGTTAATATGGCAAAGCATGCAAAAGTAACAGCACAAACAGTCAACCTAACCAAAATGGAAAACATAGACACACCCACACAGAAGGAATGTGCTGTTTAGTCTGGTGCTCGGCCCAAAGAACCTTGCATGTGACCATGCGCAAGAGTCCACACAAAATATTTTGATGGTTTCTAGGCAAGATTGACCTACTGAATCTAAATCTGGATGATGCCACTTTGGCATCCTTGAGCATTTTGAGATAGGGTAGGGGGTAAATTAACAAAAAAAAAAAAAAAAAAAAAAAAAAAAAAAAAAAAAAAAAAAAAAAAAAAAAAAAAAAAAAAAAAAAAAAAAAAAAAAAAAAAAAAAGTTTGCTATATCTAGGACATTTACTTTTAACACATCAAGTCTAAAATGGTTCAAGGTCATCCTATGGGTAAACAATTTAGAATGCACAGATTCTTTTCAAAATGGGCTCAAATTCTTCATTCTGTTTGATATTAATGTCAAATATAGGTTACATACTTTGTTGGACATTTGTGGTATAAATAAGGGTGAAATAATGAAGAAGGTTCACAGGGTCTATGGGGGTTAATCATTTTAGTCTCTGTTAGATACCTTAGCAATGATTGACATGAGGTAAATGTTTATTTTCTCTTTTAACATTCCCATACTAACAATTTGAAACCAATTTGAAACAAATCGGATCGTTGTAAATATTTAATCCCAAGATGACCTTGAACAAATTTTGGTCTGTAGTGTAAACACAAAAGGTTGCAGGTATAGCAAACTATACCTTTTTTTAAACCTTAGGACAAGATAAACACTTCTATACATATTTCAAATCCACATGAAACATTTACAAATTTTACCCCTGTTAAATTACCCCCTTCCCTATCTCACAATGCTCAATGATGCCAAAGTGGCATCATCCAGATTTGGAATCAGCAGGTCAATGTTGCCTAGAAACCATCAAAACAATTTGTGTGGACGCTTGCGCAAAGTCATATGGGTCGAGCACCGGACTAGTTGCAATATTCCCATGGCTTTTAAAGCCAGAGGGATAAAAACAAACAAGACTCATCATAATTGCCTGTAATTACAAATCACATTGTATATACATGTACCTACAACCCCAACTGGATTTATTTACAGGTTCTACATAATAAAATAAAATAGCCAACTTCCAATTTGTTTGTACAGACAACACTGTGATGCACTGCGACAGATTTGTGAATGCCCATTTGACAGCAAATATGCAAATGAGGCAAGCATGATAGGGCATTTCTCAAGTATATGGTGCAACATAGGGGCACTTGGTGGAAATTTGCAGGTCTACTTCCTAACCTGTTAAAGCATTAACAGCACATTTTTTGGGAGCGCACCCCAAATTTAAAAAACAAAACAAAACAGTCACATGTGTAATTGCTTAGTACTATACTTGTGAATAGTAAAGCTTGAACTTCTTTATGGGCAATATACAGTAATAAGTAATTTTATAATTAGAATTAATATCGTATCCCGATAATAATTCAACGACTGCTGAAACATCATTCTAATCTGATATAGCCGGGAAATAGCACCACGTGAACCATTAGCTGTTCCATTGATTCACGTAAGTCAAGTTAGCATCATTTTCCTGCAATTGTGCTATTTCATAATACATCATGTACACAGACAGGAGAACACCTTTCAAGGGCTGCCATTGAATTAGGATCGGTGATCCTCCGGGTGATCCCCATACAATCTAATTACAAAATCCCCTTCTTTTATGAACCATGCACCGCCCCGGGGGCGTTTATTAGGAAAAATACGGTAGCTCATTAATATGAACAAATAATGATGACACATTACGTGGATATTACTTGTATGTACCACAACCAAGTTTTGCCAAATTTGCACTTTGTAATTTGAGAGAATTTCACCTTTTGGTCAACCTAACCAAGTTAAACTTACAAACAACCTAACCAAGTTCGAGACTGGGGTCAAAGGTCATTAGAGGTCAATGTGTGCACACCCTATATTAACCTTGGGTTAGTGGTTCCTATGACCAAGTATGAAGTTAATATGGCAAAGCATGCAAAAGTAACAGCACAAACAGTCAACCTAACCAAAATGGAAAACATAGACACACCCACACAGAAGGAATGTGCTGTTTAGTCTGGTGCTCGGCCCAAAGAACCTTGCATGTGACCATGCGCAAGAGTCCACACAAAATATTTTGATGGTTTCTAGGCAAGATTGACCTACTGAATCTAAATCTGGATGATGCCACTTTGGCATCCTTGAGCATTTTGAGATAGGGTAGGGGGTAAATTAACAAAAAAAAAAAAAAAAAAAAAAAAAAAAAAAAAAAAAAAAAAAAAAAAAAAAAAAAAAAAAAAAAAAAAAAAAAAAAAAAAAAAAAAAGTTTGCTATATCTAGGACATTTACTTTTAACACATCAAGTCTAAAATGGTTCAAGGTCATCCTATGGGTAAACAATTTAGAATGCACAGATTCTTTTCAAAATGGGCTCAAATTCTTCATTCTGTTTGATATTAATGTCAAATATAGGTTACATACTTTGTTGGACATTTGTGGTATAAATAAGGGTGAAATAATGAAGAAGGTTCACAGGGTCTATGGGGGTTAATCATTTTAGTCTCTGTTAGATACCTTAGCAATGATTGACATGAGGTAAATGTTTATTTTCTCTTTTAACATTCCCATACTAACAATTTGAAACCAATTTGAAACAAATCGGATCGTTGTAAATATTTAATCCCAAGATGACCTTGAACAAATTTTGGTCTGTAGTGTAAACACAAAAGGTTGCAGGTATAGCAAACTATACCTTTTTTTAAACCTTAGGACAAGATAAACACTTCTATACATATTTCAAATCCACATGAAACATTTACAAATTTTACCCCTGTTAAATTACCCCCTTCCCTATCTCACAATGCTCAATGATGCCAAAGTGGCATCATCCAGATTTGGAATCAGCAGGTCAATGTTGCCTAGAAACCATCAAAACAATTTGTGTGGACGCTTGCGCAAAGTCATATGGGTCGAGCACCGGACTAGTTGCAATATTCCCATGGCTTTTAAAGCCAGAGGGATAAAAACAAACAAGACTCATCATAATTGCCTGTAATTACAAATCACATTGTATATACATGTACCTACAACCCCAACTGGATTTATTTACAGGTTCTACATAATAAAATAAAATAGCCAACTTCCAATTTGTTTGTACAGACAACACTGTGATGCACTGCGACAGATTTGTGAATGCCCATTTGACAGCAAATATGCAAATGAGGCAAGCATGATAGGGCATTTCTCAAGTATATGGTGCAACATAGGGGCACTTGGTGGAAATTTGCAGGTCTACTTCCTAACCTGTTAAAGCATTAACAGCACATTTTTTGGGAGCGCACCCCAAATTTAAAAAACAAAACAAAACAGTCACATGTGTAATTGCTTAGTACTATACTTGTGAATAGTAAAGCTTGAACTTCTTTATGGGCAATATACAGTAATAAGTAATTTTATAATTAGAATTAATATCGTATCCCGATAATAATTCAACGACTGCTGAAACATCATTCTAATCTGATATAGCCGGGAAATAGCACCACGTGAACCATTAGCTGTTCCATTGATTCACGTAAGTCAAGTTAGCATCATTTTCCTGCAATTGTGCTATTTCATAATACATCATGTACACAGACAGGAGAACACCTTTCAAGGGCTGCCATTGAATTAGGATCGGTGATCCTCCGGGTGATCCCCATACAATCTAATTACAAAATCCCCTTCTTTTATGAACCATGCACACTTACGAGCATTACCAGCCACAGGTATAGTTTACTAGACAATTACCAACACAACTGTGCGTACTTTGCACAAATTTGAAAATTGGGGGTGCTCTTCAAAAAATGTGCTGTTATTGATCTAAATGTTTTAGGCATAATAGAAACATGCTGCAAGATACCAAGAAGATTACAAAGAAATGCAATAAAATAACATAGGTCAGCAATGTGCCCTCACATTTGATAAGATGGAATATACTTTATCCAAATCAACAAAGTTCAGAAATAATTCTCAAGGATATCTTATTGTCCATAAACAAAAAACTAAAGTGCTTGGATCAAGAAATGCACTTTTAACACTTTCCCTGGACCCATGCTAGGCACATTCATGGGCCTCACACACCAGAAACTTTGGGAATAAAGATTGGCAATTACTGACCTCCTGTCGGCACACATGTGTGGGCACACGAACTGAAAAACTGCCTATAGGCGAGACTCTGACTAGAAAACTAGGGCAGTCTGTGGTCAGAATTGCTGTCTCTCTAGTTTTGAGTAATGGTTCAACTTGACTGGCCTAAATTGGAACCGTTGAAGTGAATCTGGGCTAGAAGTAGCCCAAAGTCAGGGGAAAGGTCATAAGTGCAATAGCTGCCAATTGTCAGAAATTCCCATCAAATATACTATTATGCCAAGTCTTTGGTCAGTGGCTCTTGAAATGATCCTTCAGGCAACACAGTTACCTCAAGAACCACTGACTCAAGGAAAGATCAATCTAGAGTTATCCTAATACATGGTAGCACATAGATATACCACATGGCAGCCATTGCACTTATAACCCTTGAAATCACAAGACGAGTTGGAGTCACTGCCGACGAATAGTAAATTCATCAGATGAAAGACAATTGAAGTTACAACACAAAATAAACATAAAATAAGTCTGAAGTATCACTGGCATATTTTTCAAAAAATAAACATGATTATTGTTATAAACAAGGTTAAATAAATGATAACACTGTTCCGCGGTTAATTTACCCTGCTCTTTTTAGCACCACCAATACAAACCATCACCTAACTACCACCAACCAATCAGCAAAAATAAAATCCCCATGTCACAGACAGGGTAAAATGCTACTCCAAACCAGGGCCGTATGTAGGATTTTTTTTGGAGGGGAGGGGATTTTTTTTTTGGGGGGGGGGGGTCAGGACTCCAAAAAATTGGAATGTTTAGGTAAAAGGGGTTCAAACCCCCTAAAAATTAATGTCCTTTTTTTACTTTTGAACATCTCATCACCAAACAGTGGACATTCTTATCAAATTTTCTTTAAATTTTGGGCCTTTTTTCCACAAAAAGAGTAAATTCACAAAAAGTGGACCTTTTACTTTTTTTGTGTGAATTTGAGGTCCTTAAAGGTGGGTGTTCCAATTTATGTGTATCGTGTTCTGTACTTGATATGAGAGTTTGGCACCTGCATACACTTACCATCAAGTATCGTGGGAATCAAACTTGCGGTTTTGATAATAAGCGATAATGCACATTGCATGGCCCTATTCACTACTGTGCTAATATTGATGGTTAACCACTAAAACGGCGGTTTTTCGTTTATATCTTTGCAAAGAAGTGGATTTGGAAGCTGAAATTTCAGAACGATAATGAGAAAAATACGGACTTTCATGAGATATCAAATTTATACTACTTCCGGGTAAATCAGGGGGGTCCCAGAGGTGATCGGAACAAGCACCTTTAATAGACTAAGTCACCCAATACATATGTACATCACTGCAGATTGGCTGTTAGACTTCAACAGCTGCCATTTGTTAGAAATTCCAATATAACATACTAACACTCAAAGTCTTTGATCAGTGGCTCCTGAAATTGTTATTCAGACGACACAGGTGCCTGAAGAACCATTTCAAGAGCCACTGACTCAAGGAAAGAGAAATTTAGAGTAGTGCTGGGCTTACCATTTAATTTTCTATCCGTGTACACAAACACCATTTCCGTTCGTGTATCCGTGCACACGTCATTGGTGACAAAGACAGACGACTGCTGAAATTTGTGCCTCCATAAATTGTTTGTTATATTCAGTCATAATATCATCTGAAAACATAATATGTTTTTAAAATGACATCCACTAATGTTTTTTATTCAGATTAGGCAGTTGAATAGCCCAAATATGCCCAGGTAAACATCACACGCTATGGGCGCCGACATATTTTAGTTTCTTGTAGATCCCTCTTCAGCATTGCAGCACCATGTTATTATGTCGAAGGTGTACAAGCACTCGATAAGTATGGGACTTCCATGTTTCCGTAAGAGTCGGAAATAATTTAAAGCAGTACTGAATTATTTTTTTTACTGATGGCAGATCATTTTGGTCAAAATTTGACTTCAGTAATTAAACTAATACTGAAAAATAAGTTAGTTGTTTTTGCTCACATGTAAACGTGTAGTGAAATTACTAAACGTGCAGTGGTTTTTCCATGTTTGCACACGTACACATCCCAGCACTAATTGAGAGTTAGAGCTTTTCACACTGGGGCAAAAGGTTGATCAAATATGCAATTAATCGCCATGCATAAGTTAAGCTTTATCTTATTAACAATGTCAAACACAGCTTTTTGACAGTCTCATTTATTATGATAAAACGAGAATAAAACAAAGAATATTAATTGCGACAGGCTTTTGACAACTTATTTGGATTATTTATTCCACTAACTACATCCTGTGCAAATTTGATGAAATTTCATTGCGGGCAAATATGATTTTTTCTTAAAAATCTAGTTTTATATGTCTTCTATGGGGAATAGGCATATAGAGGGCGCTATAACATACAAATCATGACCTTTGCAGGCCCATATGGCAAGATTCCTGCAAATGATTTTTTTGAGGTAATAGTCAGTTTTCAAAAGTGTCGCCATTGCTTAAAATTGCTCTAAAAATAAAAGAGCTAATTTGCATGGGGTCAAACAGCTGTGAAAGCTTTCTGAAGATAAAACAATACAAACTTTTTTTGTAAATCACTCCTTTCTGAGGCATTTTGGTGGTGGGTTGCCAGTAAGATCTGCTTGCAGAAAAGATGGCCAATAGTCTCTTCCCCACATGCATGATAGATGCCTGTGTACTACACTGAAGAGAGGAACAGCAGCAATGTACGTGATGGAGTTTGATTAGTATTATAACATGTTCGGCTGCTGATTGAGGTCTACAAATGGCGATTACTCTCTTACACAAGTAAAGGCAAACATAACCTATGTGCTTATATTTGAGAGGTGCAACAATTATGTGGCATAGTTGGCAAAATATTATAACAGGTAGGGTGGCTGAATTGATGTCTACAAACAGCTATCAATTGCAAATTTGAGCAACTGCTCAGTGCAAAAGCTCGATTATGAACAGGTTGATCCTAGTAGATCCAACCTGCTATATGGGCCCTGGGGTGTGGGGTCAATGCCTCTAGACCTATCCAAGGTGCAGTCTTTAAACATTGTGGAGTAGCATTAATTTGCCCTGGCAAAATGCACCAAAAACATCACTTGAATAATACTGTTTTGTATAATATACATCACGCTGCATAAATAAATATATATACACCCTATACTTTGCATTTTGTTACATATCAAGGTGACTTCCGTTGCTGGAAATGGCTGTTCCCAAACGTCCCCATATATCCGGACCACTGCTGCTCTTTGTACGGCAGGATCTTGCTGCATCTCTTCTGTGGATTGGCTTTGACGTCTTGGAGACCACACTGACAGGTGAGACGAAGACGGTAGACGGTCATCTCACCGGCATGGATGTTGAATGGATAGATGTCAAGAGGGTTCATGCTTTGTAACATCTTGGCTCTGGCTAAGAATGTCTGGTGATCTACAGATGGAAAAATGTAATATGCAAATAGTTATGCAAATCATCTGACTAACATGAATATAGATGTCAAGAGGGTTCATGCTTTGTAACATCTTGGCTCTGGCTAAGGTCTGGTGATCTACAGATGGAAAAATGTAATATGCAAATAGTATACCATATATGGATGTTGAATGGAAAGATGTCAAGAGGGTTCATGCTTTGTAACATCTTGGTTCTGGCTAAGAATGTCTGGTGATCTACAGATGGAAAAATGTAATATGCAAATAGTTATTCAAATCATCTCACTAACATGAATATTGATGTCAAGAGGGTTCATGCTTTGTAACATCTTGGCTCTGGCTAAAAATGTCTGGTGATCTACAGATGGAGAAATGTAATATGCAAATAGTATACCATATATGGATGTTGAATGGATAGATGTCAAGAGGGTTCATGCTTTGTAACATCTTGGCTCTGGCTAACAATGTCTGGTGGTCTACAGATGGAGGAATGTAATATGCAAATAGGCAAATCATTTCATATGCCTTGTTAAAGGTGTAACTAGAGATTTCAAGTCATCAGTTAAGGTGTTCACGCATGAGCAGTTTGATAAAGGATAACCGAAACTTTAACACACACACACGCAGACAGACATACAGAATTTGGATTAGTATGCGTCTCCTGCAAATGCTTGCACACGACACAAAAATCACATTTTTTTAGTCACAATTAAAAAAATTTATAAATTCCGAAATATCAAGAAATAGTATCTCCATGCAAAATGTTAGGATTTTAAGACATCAGTAAATAAAGGTAACATACAATGCATTTCCAGTTGAAAATGGAAGAATTTCACATACTTGCAAGTGATTTCTTCAAAGACACTACTTTTCATATGTTACGGAACTTAACAGATGTAAATCTTACCCTTTTTGATGCAGTACTTCATGCTCTCATGTTCGTAAGCGTCGTGGTCCAGTCCAAAGTATGGATCTTAATAAAAAAAGAAGAACATGGTGTATTAAAACTTAAAAAGATTTATCTAAACTGGTCATATTAAATATTTGTCTATTGCATTCTCTACTTGATGTGAGACCCTAGCACTTGCACATCTAGTACCATGGGAAACAAACTTCCCAACAAACTTGCAGTTTTGATGGTAGAAGCAATAATGCATGTTGCAAAGCCCTATTCAATACTGTGCTAATATTGATGGTTAACCATTAAAACTGCATGTTTTTTTATATCTTGGGAATGAAATGGATTTGAGGGCTCAAATTTCAGGACGACAATGAGAAAAATATGGCCTTTCATCTGACATCAAAATCGATACTATTTCTGGGTAAATCAGGGCATCCCAAAGACGATCGGAACATGCACCTTTAACAGTCTAAAAAATACACGTCGCGGTTCTCGAACCGCTAAATCCCCCTGGCGGGAGCGAACTCATTAATTATGCAAGTTAGGTACCTAATTAGCATATGCCACGCCCATAATCTAATCAGATGAAGGGCATGGCAGTCCGATCCCACCCACCAAGTTACATCACCATAACCCTTATGGGTCTCATGTTATCGCGTTCACAAGATTGTGTTGGACGCCGACGCCGCCTTGACTGATAGCATAATACCCCTTCTGCTTTTCAAGCCAGGGGGATAATAAAAAGTGTGCTTGTAATATTGGTAGTTACCGATAAACAAAATGCATTTCATGGTTTTGACACTGGGAAAAATAGAATTGTAAGGGACAGACAACACAATTGTGCCTTAATGTATTTTTTAACTTTTACTTATTTTTGTGGCATACATCAAACTTAATTGGTGACATTCATTCATGCTTATATAACAAGAATTACATGTGTAATTAAGATGGCCCTCAAAACTGGTTTAATCAAATTTTATTGAAAATGTGCAAATGAGCTCATTAATATTCATCTGGGATATTCATCACCTGTCCAAAAAGTATAGAGCGCATGACCTCACCTCATGTTCTATCACCATGCCATGTTAGAAGTTCATAGACTAATCGGTTCAGTCTGTGTAGTGGATTAATGCATTTTCTTGAAAATATGCAGCTCATAAATATTTCCTAACACTGTTCAAAGTACAGGACATGACCCCTCTTGCTCTATCACCATGCCCACGTTAGAAGGTCATAGACTAATCGGTTTTTTGTCTGTTAAGTCGCGATTAATGAATTTTCGAAAATGAGCTCATTAATAATATTCATAACATGATCAACTGAAGCTCATATTCAACTGTTCAAAAAAAGTGAACAGCACTAACCCCATCGTTATATAACCGTGTCACGTTAAAAGTTCAAAGACTCCTTTTTTCCTCTTTCCACTTAGAACCTGCCCATATTCCACCCTCATTTTGTTTACCCACCATCACATTAGAGGGTGTCAAAGGGGATACTTACAGATAATACAGAATAAACTCTTCACCTAGCCCCAGTATCTCTCATTGCTCCCTTATAATTTTCAACTTTACTTCCAGGAATAAGCTCTGTGTTCATTGGCTGCCCAGGTATCCAAACACTTCTCTTCTTCAGGAAGAAAGAATGAGCTGTGAAATCAAATAACCCCTTGAGAATTACCATCTATGATACAGTCTGTATGATTAGTTAATTACGATACAGTATGTATGATTAGTTCAATTAAAAACCACAATGTGAGGATGGCCATTTGAGCAACCAATCAAAATAGTGCTTAGTAGTGCTGCAGCAGTAGGCCCAATTTTTTCAGATAGGTGGTGACCTAATTTGAACAAACGTTGTCATATATCAAATTTGTAGCTTTATAGGTCCCAGGAGTCAGAACATGCATGATGCAAAAATTTAAAACCGTGTACAAATGAAGTTATGGGGGTCAAAGTTTACCCCCCTATTTTCAGTATGAAACCTTTGAATAAAAATGCCCAGGTTGATGTATTTTATCACCAAATCTGGCGTTGGGTCAAACTAATATATTTGACCAAAATTGACACAATTAAACCTTTCTAAAGTTGAAAAATAGCCTTTCTTTCCCCCCCCCCAATCTTACACACCCAATGCGTTTTGAGATTGACCTGTCAGAAACACAGTGAGTTGCACAGTATATAGAAATTATCATGCAAGGAGCGTTGTGATTTGTGTGGGTGTGGATGTGTGTGTATGTGGTGTATGGTGGTGTGTGTGTGTAATATAAACCTTATTATTTTACTATACACTAGCATACATGTGTCAATTGCGATGACGGTCCTGGTTGTCAACCTCATAGTTAACTCAATCATTTTAGGGTAAGGGTAGTTTAAACCAGCAGGGAGGGGGTGCCCCCTCTGCTCAAACCTTGTGCTACCCCGAGGAGAGGGACACAAATTAGCCCCCTCAAAAAATGCCTCGGCACCCCTTCGCTAGCCTCCCCCCCCCCCCATTTGCAAATGTCTGGTTTCGCCAGGGGAAGGGGTAGCGTGTTAGAAACACTGGACTTCTCCTAACCGTAATACAGGAGGCGACGGGGGTGGTGACTTTATGGTATAACCTGTCGCCCAAATTTATAGGCCTGTGGTGCAATCTTCTAAGACAAGATTTACTCATAATTCCCTTATTCTTCAGTTCCCTACCCTCTTTCAGAGGCTTATATTCAATAAATATATGGGTCTGTGGTGCAATCCTCTTCGCCAGGAAATGATTGGTTCAGTAAATGTATAGGCCATCAATAAATTCATAGGCTGCGAATGGATCTTTTATTAATAAAATGATAGTTAAGAACATTATAGGCCTCCGGCGCAATCTTCTTATAAAAAACATTTTACCCCAATATCCCCATCATTTTTCAAGCCCTGCCTTTCAGGGCCTTTTTATGGTTTATTTGTTTACTAGTTACTAGTATTTATAGAAACTGCCACAACCAGCTATGAAAGATAGTTGAGTTAATTTATTGACCTACGGCACAAATCCTCTTGGCGCTAAGATATGATTGTTCAGTAAAATTATAGGCCTACGACTATAAAATTTATTTATAGTCCGTCAATAAATCTATAACCCTGCGGCGTAAGTTTTCTATTTGCGGCGGACCATTTAAAGAAATGATAATTCTAAGTATATAGGCCTGCAGCGCAACCTCTTACCTAAGAAATAAGTTCAGTAAATTTATAGGCCTGACGCGCGCACCCTCTTGGCTATGAAATGATGAGCGTTCCAGTAAAGTATGCAGTGGCATCCTCTTAACCCAAGAAATGATTATTTTAAGGGCCTGCACAGAATTACCCAATTTAGCTAAAAATGATTAGTTTCATAAAATCTGTAAGACCTGTGGCACAATCATCTAGCTACGAAATGATTAGTTCAGTAAATTATAATCTTGAGTCGCATCTTTCTTAGCTAAAAATGGTAAAATAGGCCTGCGCGTAAGTAAGCACCTTCGCTTAAATCATGTTTTTAATATTTTTTAAACGAAGCCTGTCCTGCCCTGATTATATGAGAGAAAACTTGTTAGGTGTCCAGTATTCAATCATCATAATACAAGGGTAGTGCTTTCTATTTTCAGTTCCAAGAGCCAATAATCCGTCAGTGCTAAGTTCATTTTTTAACAATGCAATTAAAAATTGGAACAGCCTACCAGATAACATAATCCATATCTCTGAAATATAATTTTAAAAGAACCCCAAGGCTCACCTCTTAAACCAAAATGATGCAAAATATGTTATAATTTGTTCCAGTGTGAGCTGTTTTTGTTGTTTTGATTATTATTTTTTTAATTTTTATCATAGATTTTAATGTTGTATTATAAAAGGACCCCTTTGGAAAAGTTTTTAGCTTAAGAGGTTATCCTTCTTGGCTTATCTTCTGCCTGTATTTCACTATAGGCTATTTTATTTTGTTGTCATTTATCATGTGCAATAAGTGTTGTATTGATGCTGTGATATGCTGAATAAAATCAAATCAATCAGTCTTTTGCAGCTGAGTAATTGTTAGGGGAGTTTACCACCCCCCGGGAGTCGTTATAAAGCATCCGATGCGTATGATTTGGATTAACAGTGCATAGGATAGTCTTTCTATTGCTACCAAAATACGTACTAACATACTAGTATGGCGTAACAATGACCGTCATAAAGTCCACGAAATCAGCAAATTGGCATTGGCGAAAATAGGTTAAAATCCATTTTGCGGCTAAAAAGGTGGGATATTGGATTTTCCATGCGGTTTTCAGCTTAAACAATGGCAGTTGACTAGTATTACAAAAACGTAGAGTTTTTAGAGCCATACTGTGCGAAATAATTGTATAAAAATGGAGGCAACCACCCCTCTTTCCTTTGATCTTTGATCGCATACCCTTACTCTGATAGTACACTAGGATGGGTAAAGAGTATCCGAGCTTTTTACAAAGCTTTTGGCATTTTTTAACACGCCGGAGAAAGTAACTGGGGGTGGTAACCACCCCTTGTTAAGACTAGGGGAAAGTTAATCATAGAAAGAGGATACTACAGATAATACAGAATAAACTCTTCACCTAGCCCCAGTATCCTCTCATTGCTCACTATAATTTCAACTTACTTCCAGGAATTAATCTCTGTGTTTCATTGGCTGCCCAGGTATCCAAACACTTCTCTTCTTCAGGAAGAATGAGCTGAAATCAAATAACACCTTGAGAATTACCATCTATGATACAGTCTGTATGATTGGTTAATTAAAAACACAATGTGAGATGGCCATTTGAGCAACCAATCAAAATAGTGCTTAGATGCTGATCTGAAACCAAATAACAAACAATACCTTAACACTCTGCCATTTATGATACAGCATGTCTGATTGGCTCAACACAGGACACAATGTGAGCTGGAACTCTGAGTAACCAATCAAAATAGTACTTAGATGCTGATCCAAAACCAAATAACAAACAATATCATAAAACACCCTGATAATTACCATCTATGATACAGTGTGTCTGATAGGCTCATTACAGGACACAATGTGGGATGGCCCTCTGATTAACCAATCAAAATAGTGCTTTGATGCTGACAATTAAGCAAGGGAATGCACAGGGAATTGAAGTAGATGCATCCCATACCCACAATTTTCTTGATGCTCGGATTTTGGTACCATTGATTTTCAGAAAGCCAATCAGAACAAATATGCAAATGAGGTCCTTAATATGCACGGAAGACTTGCTTAATACTTGTGCCCACAACTATCCTCATATCAAGTTTATAAAAATACAGCAAGTAAACTTGCGTCATCCCCCTGGCAAGATGGCAGTCTGGAACAAAAAAAAAAAAAAAAAAAAATGCCCAATTCCACCTGATTTTGATATACCACATCACATTAGAGGGGTCAAAGGGGATACTACAGATAATACAGAATAAACTCTTCACCTAGCCCCAGTATCCTCTCATTGCTCACTATAATTTCAACTTACTTCCAGGAATTAATCTCTGTGTTTCATTGGCTGCCCAGGTATCCAAACACTTCTCTTCTTCAGGAAGAATGAGCTGAAATCAAATAACACCTTGAGAATTACCATCTATGATACAGTCTGTATGATTGGTTAATTAAAAACACAATGTGAGATGGCCATTTGAGCAACCAATCAAAATAGTGCTTAGATGCTGATCTGACACCAAATAACAAGCAATACCTTAACACTCTGATAATTACCATCTATGATACAGTGTGTCTGATAGGCTCATTACAGGACACAATGTGGGTTGGCCCTCTGAGTAACCAAATAAAATAGTGCTTTGATGCTGACAATTAAGCAAGGGAATGCACAGGGAATTGAAGTAGATGCATCCGATACCCACAATTTTCTTGATGCTCGGATTTTGGTACCATTGATTTTCAGAAAGCCAATCAGAAAAAATATGCAAGTGAGGTCCTTAATATGCACGGAAGACTTGCTTAATACTTGTGCCCACAACTATCCTCATATCAAGTTTATAAAAATACAGCAAGTAAACTTGCGTCATCCCCCTGGCAAGATGGCAGTCTGGAACATGACCTCAGATGACCTTTGACCTTGGTCCATGACCTTTGACATCATCCACACATGAAGGAATCCCTATTGCACCTTAACCCCAAGTCTGGTTTAAATCGGACTTAAACTTTTCGAAGGAGACGCGAAAAACAAAAACCTAACCAAAATCTAACCAAACTGGAACACACATACGGACATTCGCACCCTCACAATATCCCCCTCTGCTTTTCAAGCCGGGGGATAAAAATAGGCCTTTAGTGGAGCAGTTTGGACTGCAAAATTGTCGACAACCCCTCCCCTAGGTACAACAAAACACAACCACTTCTATTCAAAAGATAGTAATAATAATTTTTAAAAAATGATGGTTGTGGTCAAACACTTTGGTGGCAGGGGTGTTTTTTGGTCAAAAATCAAATTTGTGAGCTAAAAACTTGAGAAAATAAAGATTTATTATTTTTTTAGCAATTTTAATCATGATGCAATACTATCAATCTCTAACATTTCCATGACTTCCATCCAGTACTACCCACATACCAAGTTTCATGAAAACATTGATGGAAAGCATACACAAACATCCATCTGCTTTGAATGGCAATAGAAATCTAAGTGGTCCTTGCAGCTATGGCTGGTGACCAACAAATATTTGTTTTTTCTTTGAAAGAAAATTTTCACAAAAAGTGAATCAATATGCCATCATCCCTCTCAATAGGGGCTTGCATAAATCAGGAATGGTGTAATTTTTGTCTGTTTAAAGGGGGATGACCCGATATAAGTCTATAATTTTTTTCATCTTGATAGAATAGCCTTCACCCAAAAATGCCATCAGTAAAGTTTCGCGCCAATATTTCATGTAAAATTAATATTGGTCGACCAAAATGGGACATATTTTCGCTCATAACATCCTAACCAAACATCCTTTAGCCCTAAGATTTCACAGGGTAAATGAGATAAATAGTAGTTTTCTTCTGATACCAAAATTTTGACCACTTCCAGTAAAATCTGGGGTCCCTGGGGACGAGGCTATTAGCGATCGGACCATGGACCTTTAAATTACAAGATATAGTGGCCTATGGCTCTGTGATACAACCATTACCTCATGATACAATGGTACATTGTCAAAAGCAACTGAAATTTTGGAAATAGGTTTTTTTGGTAAAGTATCTCATCATTCGAGTGCAAGAAGGTTGTAAGTGCAATAGCTGCCATTTGTCAGAAATTCCCATCAAACATACTATTATGCCAAGTCTTTAGTTATTAAAGTTATCCTAATACATGGCAGCACACAGATGTATCACACGGCAGCTATTACACTTACAACCTTCTTCCAATCACATATCGAACTGTTGAACACAAACAAAAAAAACACGGCTTGAAATAGAGGCCAGGGGTCCGTTCGCGAAACTCCAGTCGTAAATCTATGTGCATACCATGTCATGCCTGAGTGGACCATTTTATCTAAAGCATTGTGCAGCTAGTATAAAAGGTCTATTATGTAGGACATACGCATGAGTTATTATACACGTAGGGTTACGTATGAGTTTCGCAAACGGGCCCCAGGATCCCAACTATTTTTTAAATTAAGTTACCAGAAATTGGTCTCCCAAAGAAGGAGGCATGCATTTTGTTGTTCAGATATGGAGTATCTAACTGCTAGCCAGAAATACCATAGAACTGTTTGAGGCCAGTAGCGGGGAGAATTTGCACCAGTACCTAAAGTGCTATTGTGCAGAAAATGGCTGGATATGTCTTTCAAAATCTTGATTGATCTTCTACTCAGAGTGAGCTCCTGTTTGATTTCACAAACAA
Organism: Ophioderma brevispina; assembly: GCA_023653785.1. Classification (NCBI taxonomy): domain Eukaryota; kingdom Metazoa; phylum Echinodermata; class Ophiuroidea; order Amphilepidida; family Ophiodermatidae; genus Ophioderma; species Ophioderma brevispina. The sequence continues at coordinate 50,922 of JAMKCH010008556.1, forward strand.
TCTCACAATGTTTCCCATGACACCATCGTTTTTCACTATATAGTTAAGAAAAATACCCTTCAGCACAACCAAGTCAGGTCAGGTTTCCTTTTAGGGCCTGCTACTGATATCCTGGTAACCAGTACTACCTGTCCCAGGGCCGAGTTGTCGGCAGCTAAACCGTCACCCCATCGATTTTCTAAGGAAATCTGGTGAGGAGGGTAGCTGGTTACCCTGGTAGAATGAAAAAGAAGATCTACCTACAAGGGTGTCAGCTCTGGAGAGCTTGGCAACCATCCAGCACATGCTGCCTTGTATGGTGGGCATAGTTGCCCAAAGGCTAGGCCCACCGCCAAAAACTGTGGATTGGCGTCAGGAAGGGCATCCGGTCAATTATCTTTTTGTCCAATAAATCCTCACACAGCAGTATTGCTGAGTGTGAGGTGTATCCGGCCACCCCTGTTGACGGGGACAAAAACCGGATTTAAAACTTTAGTTTAACTAACTAAACTTACCTGTTTATCCCCTGGATAGAACCAATACGTTGCAAACACTACATCAATACTCTGCCCTGAATCCGCAGCTTGCAATGAGGGCGCTAGAGTGCCCGTTGACAGCAGCCGCATTGTCCCTCCACTGTCATGCAAACCAGCATGTCTTTTCAATCTCTGTCTTTTCCCATGCAATGTCCTACCACTCCCTCTATGGGTGTCCTCTCGCGAATGTAAATTACGATGCAGTGATTTCTCGTTCTGATAAGCATGTAATTGATTACCAGTTCTTTTATACTTCCTATTCTTCAGAGTCCTCTGTGAGTTCTTTATCCTTGAACTCTGATGCACCTGAGAAACACGATGCTTTTGATTTTGAAGACTTTTTTTAACGTGGCTTACATGGCCATCACGTAAGCTAGACTTGTGACTTGAAGTTTTTTTATGTAGATGGTTTCTCAATTTATTTTCTTCTTTTGCTAACGTGTCCCTCCGTTGCCTGCTCCAGGGAGTATTCTCTCTTCCCCACTGTCTCCTTGGCAACCAGGCATCTGGTCTCCGTTTCTTGGAGGGATAGTAGGCCGTGTCTGTTGATGCAGGTTGGTTGTTTTCTGAAGAAAATCTGAGTAACCAATGGTACTTGGTGAGTAATTTGTACAGCTTGCTTTTGTGTTGTAATCATCATAGTCCATTACCAACCGGGAGTGGTGTATCGGCCGTCTGTGTGTTGTATTCTTTAGGCCAGCCGTAATAAATAAAAAAAGTATAACATTGCAACTATTACAATAAACTTTCTTTCGTTTGATTCACTATTTAAAGGGGCATTTCATGATCCACATCCTTGTCGCCTTGACCTACCTAAAAAAAGTTGAGATTTTTTGAATCCTCTGTTCGTTCTAAGTAGTAGTGCGCCTCATTTGATTTGTCCCTGGCAAGAATCCTCAATTTTTTTATTTTTTTCCGCCCCACCAGAAATTACAGTAAAATGGCTATGGGACCCATACGATAGAAACCTTGCTCACCCAACAATAAAATGCAAAATCAGAACAACTGAATCTTGGGAATACGGCAGGCGGTGCGGCCAAGCCTCATTCATTATAGCTTCACAAACAATGTCAAAAGAATATTACAAGCAATACATAGAGCAAACCACAACCAATTTGGGTGCTTTGATGGGGTCGGAAATCATATAACCTTCCCCCCAAAAAAAAAAAAACCAAATATTCGCCTTCACCACCTTTCCCACCGCCCTCTTCCAACCCAACATCTGCATCAAATCCTCATCACTTTTCATCCTATCCATCAACTTTACACCACAAACTCGCCCAATCTTGCTCTCTTCTCTCTTTCTGTACTCCCAGAATCCCATCGCTCAGACACCATGTTTCGCTTCCATACAGCATTACGGATCTCTCACACAACTCTACTATTCCTTTCAATCTTCAAAGGATATCTTTTTCTCTTGCAAACAACTCCCCACATTCCTAAACTTTACCCACCCATCCATACTCTAGCTGACCCCCAATAGATTTCTTACAACTGTATTTGGCTACAGAAATGCCTTGACATGAAAAACAAAAGGCTATTTTGATTTGCTTTAATTTCAATATAAACATGGCTGAATTTAGTATTTGCTTTGCCTCCTATAGTAAGATAGAAATTTCACATTTTTGTAAAAGAAATAATTCTCACTTAATCCTTTCACATGAGGATATTTTTGATTGAAAGCTTTACATTAGTGCAACAATCAGAATTTTGAATGTTTTAAAGGACACCTGTTATTTGAAATCTATTTGTGTTGCCACCTTTAAGAGGATGCGTCGGTGCTTCTGTTACATGTACTCACCTTGTTCCTTAATCTCAGGTCTTTTCTGCGGCCTGGCGATTATCTGCCAGGTCCCCCGCAATCCATCCACAGGTCGACAACCTCATCATCCTCCCTCGGACAAGGAATCATCTTCACATCCCACCAAGTCATCAAAAATGTTCTGCATTTATCGATAGGGCATTCATTTTACTTCGTCACCATTATCGTCACTGCATCAGTAGACATTGTGTCCTCAATCCAAATTCGCCTTAACTGGTGGGAAGGTTTTCATGTTAGGTAAAGGGGCAAAGAGTTCCTGGGACACATATCAAGAAACATAATACATTTGTGTTATTTATAATACATTTATTAGGCAAAAAAATGTTTGTCTTCACTGAAGAAGAAATGGTGAAAACAACAGCACTGCGAAATGCACTTTTTTTAGAAAAATACAATGCTAAATGCTGGCTTTATTTAATTTGTTTGCATTGGTTTGACCCCAAGTTTCGCCGCAAAGTGGGCAAATTTACATTTAAACAAATTGTGGGTGGCGGTCTTCTGAGGGTGAACTTGTTTTTTCTTGGCCTTAAAGATCATTGCAAACTCACTTCTCAAAGTCTTTTTATTTCCATGCAAAATATATGTACAATATAAAAACAGACTAGACACATGGAGGAGTGAACAAAAGGCCAAAAAGACCTGTAAAACGGACACCTCCTAAAACGAAAAAAAAAAAAAGTTACCGGGAAATCACATCACAAACAAGGACCGCAACCATCAGCACACATACGGTACACACCCACCACTACCCCCACCTACCCGCCCCCCCCACCATCACCACCACAACACAGCAACCCCCCCCCCTCCAGCCCGCCCGCAATTTATTCCACTACCACTAGGTAATCATCAGAATCATTTTGCTGCAACTGGGCAACTTCCATTTTTGACAAATTTACTCAAATTATTCTAACAATACAATAATAAGCACAGATTAAAAATTAGAACTAAGTCTATCCATAAAAGTTGCACTATCGAATGTGACAACATACACAGTAACTTGCTAATGTGATTGGCATTAGATTTTTCAGTCGATTAATATTTTTCAGCTCATTCTTTTAAAATCGTTAGAACTAAAATAAACAGTGTATTGAGTCAATCCCACAATGCACCAGTTTTGGGAAATTTCACCTTGCCAAGGTCATGTGATCTCACAAAAATCCTATTCTTATATACAAACCCTGACTTTTACGCTCATTTTAGCCCACGAAGCGTTAGTACTTAGGTAATTTTTAGCACGATCATGAATTGTTCTATGGTTCTTTAACTTTTGGAACACTTTATCCTTAAGTACTGACATCTGTTTAGCACAGTACAGTATAGGCACATTGCAATGCATTATGGGATTAGTTCAAAACACTATCTGGTATTTTACCAAGGGCCTCTAACAAAAATATGCATTAACATTTCTTAGTGCTTGATTACATAACATGTGGTAGGTCTTTTTTTGATTTTGCAAATTTTTCCTATGGAAGGTTTCCATGTGTTGGCAGCTCCAATTTTGTTGCCCCTTGTGCATGATGGTTTTCGAGCTGCTGTTAAGTGCTCAGGGCACCGTTTTGATATGTCTGAGACTGCTACAACACATCAAGTAAATCTACAACAACATGGAAAGATTTAAGAAATCAATCTGATTTTAGATGTAGAAAAAACCCAAGTTATCTGAGAAAACCTGCAAGGATGGGCATGGATCGGTAAGGAAATTCACATGACACTGACTCCACAAGGAATAAAACTCCACATTGGTGCAAGGAGAGTGATCAACACCAAACCGCCCTGTATTTCAAACAGCTTTTTACATTCTAATACAAGTATATTGCCATAAAACACTGAAACCCATGTCAAACTTATGCAAGCATCAACAGGCGTCTTGAAGTTACCCCCCTCAAGCCTTCACTCGTATTCACTTTTGGTCTTGAACATCCGAAACAAAATTCACATTACCTTGTATGTGAATGAAAGGTGAATCTTTGTGTCAGATGTTCAAGTGAATACGAGCCAAGGCTTGAGGAGGGTAGCTTCAAGATCTCCCATTGACGCTTGCATTAAAGGTCCATGGCCCGATCGCTAATAGCCTCGTCCCCAGGGACCCAAGATTTTACCGGAAGTGGTCAAAATTTTGATATCAGAAGAAAGCTACTATTTTTCTCATTTACCCTGTGAAATCTTAGGTTTAGATGTTATGAGGGAAAACATGCCCCATTTTGGTCGGCCAATATTAATTTTACAGAGTACTCTATGGGGCTTACAAAATCATGTTTTTAGCTCCCACTTCAAAACGGGTTGAAATATCGGCACAAAACTTTACAGATGGGGTTTTGGGGTGAAGACCATTCTATCAAGATGAAAAATGTATAGACTTAAATCGGGCCATCCCCCTTTAATGATCTACATCTATACACCAATGTAATGCAGGCCTCCCGACTAGGTGCAGTATACAAATCCAAATCTTGAGATACAAAAGAATTGGGATGGAGAGGTGTATAAATCACCCGGATCTCTTGGATTCTCTCCCAGTCAATTTGATTGGTTAATCAAAGGAATATACACCAATCCAGTTTTGCACATACCAACACCTCACTGGCAGGCATAGCTCGCACTATGCGGTAAAGGTCCGTTCATACTTCCACTGCACTGCATTGCTGTGCAGTAAATTTACTGCAATGTTCCGTCACTTCCGCTGCACTCCTAATCGATTTACTGCAGGTCAACCCAGGTCACTGCAGGTCACGGGTTGCAGTACGTTGCAGTAAACTTGCGGAAATTTGGCATACTGCACCACTGACTGCACCCCACTGCATCTTGCTGCATCGCCAGTTAAAATAATTTTAACTTCATTGCAGTACTGCATTGCGTTGCAATACTGCAAGTGATTGCAGTGACAATTTTGGTAGGCTGCATTGCAGCACTGCACTGCAATGCAGTGAAGTATGAATGGACCTTAAGACATGCTAATCTACCAAGGGCTCAGTTCTGTAGCATTGGATGAGCATATTTTAACAACAGCTGGCCATGCATGTTCTGGGTATCATAAATCATACTAAAATACAGGTTTACTTGTTCAATACAATGGTGAATAAAGGTTATTGAACTGTGCCATGTGAATTGTGATTTTATTAGCTCATAGTGTGGGGGCTTCCCACTTGAATTCACCCAAGTGTGCAGAATTAGTGCAGACTTTGAATTATGTGTTACAACATCCATGTTGGTCGAGTGTCATTTAGAAGGGACAATAACAATGATGTTTACAGTCACAGAACTTGTAGCCTGTTCATTCCTACATGCTTACCCGTAGAGAATAAGCGCTATGATCGGTATTTTTGAAATCGGGCCGATCATGATTATGACTGATCAGTATCGGCAAAATTCTCATTTTTTACCGGTTTTCTATACTAATTAAATTAATATCAAAGAGGTCCAAACTTGAATTAATTGAATTGTTCCAAACCGATGGCCAAACGGTAAAAATAAATCGAAACTGAAACAATCTATTATTTTATGTACACAAGAATGTGTATGTTGCGACTAACTTACTATTTTGACGTTTTAGTGGTTTACCTAAATCGATCTGCTACTTTCTGGTAGCTTCTGGCTGTCGAAAACGGTGATGATAACGCAAAAAAAAAAAAAACCAAAAAACCAGAAAAAAATCACAATTTTACAGATATTACAGTCAAAACCTTGACACAGCTCTTACGCACGCGTCAAGATATGCCGTCTTTGTGTACAAACGCCTCCGTTTTAAGCTAGCGCGCACGGTTTACTGGTGTGACCATCAAATCCCGTGTTGACGTCACTACACAGAGGTAGGCAAATGGAGTATAGGGTGATCGGTTAAACACTACTTACCCGAGTGAAAGCTGGCACTCCTGTAGTAGCCTGGGAAGGTAACCACATGTTCTCGTCCTCCTCCTCCTGCCTCTCCTCCTCCTCATTTTCTAACTCTTTCTTCAAACCCTCCATTTCTCCACCATGTTGTCTCTTTAATGCCTCCCTTAGCATTATCTTAAAGACTTCAGGATTGGCATCGAGATAAGCCTTGGCTAGGTGTGAGGAATTCACTTTGTACTGGTATTCAACTGATTTTCTATCAACTGTGAATTGTCAAGAGAACAAAATGACATTCAAAATTGACTTTTGACTAATTAATGAACATGTACAACCATACCTACCCCTCTCCTCACATACACTAACGTGACACAGCACAGCAAACTTGAAATCTTAAAGTGACTTATAGTAGATTTCAAATTAAGTGAGACTTCTTGCATATTTCCATGGGGTGATATTGATGGAGGGTCCTTGGCCATGTGGAGACTAGGCCTTTGTTGCCATTACAAGACATATCGTTGCTCCATGGAATAACCTCCTATGTTGCCTTGCTGGATCCTCAAGGGGTGCCAGCCCAACAACTCTACGCTCCACCGCCCTGGCTCTGGTCTACAGCGCTGCTGAATATGCCGGCCCAGCATGGTGCAACAGCTCTCATACAAAGAAGCTGGACACAGTACTCAACGAGACCTTGAGAACCATTACTGGTTGCCTACGTCCAACTCCATCTGAGTTTCTACCAGTGCTTTCAGGCATTGCACAGAGACTGCGCTCTCGCCGACCTTTCTGCCGACACGCTGCTAAACTCTCCAGTTTCCCATTCAACATCTTACAGCTGTAATACTGCCTGGCTAGATACTCCAAGACCAGATCAACTCTCTATTACCACCTGGCAGCAATCTCCCATGCAAGGAATGGGACACCTTAAACCAGATTCGCACAGGAGTCGGTCGCTTCAACAGCAACATGCACCGATGGGGGCTGCAGCCATCGCCAGCCTGCCAATGTGGTTCTCCATTACAGACTGCGGATCACATTCTCAATGAGTGCTCTACCTTTCATCCACTGGTGGACACAGATTTCTCAAACCCCAACCCATCAACAGTGAGTGTTGGACAACAAGCACCTGCTGCATAACACTGTCAAAGAATCACACTGACCTTTTTTGGACTTTTTGCCAATTTGGTAAAATTTGAGGGGGTACAACTGCCCCATTATGTGTGTATTGATAAAAGAATGCATCATTTCTCCTATGCTGTGATAAGGAATAATATTTTGCAGTGTCAAAGGCAAGCTATGTTCAAATAACAATGTTTTAATTAAATAATTGCTGGTGTTTTCATCCTGACACTTAAAATTGAAACACCCAAGCTATCTTTGCTATGAAATAATGTTACATATTGGAGGTCAATCCATCCATTTACTAGCTATAGTACTGTATTATTGTACATTGATATGAGTACCATAAACTGTTTTTAAAGGGGCACTTCATGATCCACAACCTCGTCTGCCCGATTTACCTCGAAAAAGTTGAGATTTTTATATCATCTGCACCGTTAGCCTTAGTAATCCATGTGTACCAAATCTTATGTTCAAATTTGATCGGATTTGTAAGAAATTTGCAATTTTGTATTTTCTGTCCGTAAACGGACAGAAATTTCAGCACAGTGGCCTATGGGAACGTGGGAAACAAACATTTGCTCATAATACAAAACTGCAAGTTTGGGATCAACTCAAATTTTGTGAATAAGCTTTTCTCAAGGATATCTAGTTAACAATGAATAAAACAAGGTGCTGGAATCACAAATTGTACTTTTAAAACAAATTTGGCTCACCTCTCAAGGTGAATGGACAGATCCAAAACTTTTAATGAGCTCTCAATCATTTTGAAATATACTATAGTGATGGTTTCAATAAGCATGCTGGGTACTCATATCTGAATCATTTGGTGTTTAATCAATCATTAGTTTGAGATTCCACAGCCTGAGTGTACTGGTATTGGCCTAAGAAAAGCCAATTGCCAGTTAGTTATCTCATTTACCAGTGCAATACGTAGAGCAATAATAAGGGCACATTTTTTGAAGAGTGCCAAATTCTTAAAATTTGAGACTTTTGCCAAGTTGTGTTGGTAATTGTCTAGTAAACTATACCTGCGAATGGTAATGCTCAAAAATGTGTATTTGTCATAAAAAAAAGTGATTTTGCAGTTAGATTCGGGATCCCCAATGGTAATGGTGGAGCTGGAAACGCAAAATTTCTGTCCGTCCATTGTGAAACGGTACCACCTCATAAATAAATTACCTCTAACTTGACTTGCATGAACCAATAGAACAACTTATGGATGAGCATAGACATGTACATGGTGCTATTTCCTGGCTATTTCATATTGGAAGGAAGGTTTCAAGCAGCCACTGAATTATTACCAGGATCCGATATTAAAGGTGCTTGTTCCAATCCATGTCTATTGTGTTCTCTACTTGATATGAAAGCTTGGCACTTGCACATATGCCCCATCAAGTACCGTGGGAAACAAACTTGCGGTTTTGATGGTAAAAGCAATAATGCATATTGCAAAGCCCTATTCAATACTGTGCTAATATTGATGGTTAACCACTAAAAACGGCGGCTTTTCGTTCATATCTTGGGAATGAAATAGATTTGAGGGCTCATATTTCAGGACGACAATGAGAAAAATACGGCCTTTCATCTGATATCAAAATCGATACTACTTCCGGGTAAATCAAGGGGGTCCCAAAAACACGATCGGAACACGCACCTTTAATTATTTAACAAGTATCCACTATTTGTTCGATGTTTCAGTATAATTTGTTTCTTATAAACGTATTGCTGAAAAAAGTATTTCCTGACAAAAACGTTTTCAAGCTAAACCCCAAACTAAGGAGTCCAAAAGATGAAAATGACCTTCGATCAAATTCGTGTACACCCCATAGACACCGACTAATGTCATGTCACATGACAGAGCCAGTCCCATGTTGTAGAAGAAGCTCATTTAAGCAAGGTTCTCAATTGGTGGCCCACGGGCCAAATACGGCCCGACAGCCAAATCCGGGCCCCCTCGCCAACCATTGATTTTGGCCCTTGACTTGCCCTAAAATATAAAGGAAACATAAGAACTTCTGGTGTATTTGGCCCTAAGTAAGGGAACTTTCATAATATGTTCGGCATTCTTCTGGCCCTTCAGCCTAATAATTCAGACCTTGTTTCAAAGAGTCGAAGAATGTCCCTGTTAATTGGTCCATGTTCTGGCGCATGCGAATATAACAATTTTATACATCATACTTATAACAATAGAAAAACAAATACACAACCAAGTCAATGCAATCCAGCCGATTGCAGGCAGGGCAAGACAGAACAATATAATCAGACGAGAAAAATGGAAAGAAAAGAACGAGAGCATCAAGGATCTGTGGCTACTCCAGAGGTGTGGTGTTTGAGTTGGCACTGAAGTGAAACCACTAATAGGTACAAGCAACAACCACTGATAGGTACAAGCAAAACAATGGCATGCTAAGTGATATTTCCCATATCCTAATTACCTAACTGGGCCTTTCAATGTCAACACGCGAGATGTGCACAGCAGCATGTATGGATTTTTTTTCTTTTTTGGTTTGTGATGATAGATATTGATGAGAAAATGAAAATCCTGAAAATTTTGAGATCATACGCCTTTCGTTTTCCGCAGGAGCATTAAGAAATTTAGGGGGGGTCACCATCAAACATGCTATGTGATGCAAAGACAAGATTGAGAGGGCCCATAAACTTGTAATGGACCCTTCCAACTCGAAATTCCGATCTGAGGCATTTTGTGGTGTAGAATTTCAAATTCTGGCATAAAAAAATGAAGATAGCTCCTGGACAGTTTAACGTTTTTGGGTGTGACAATGCAAGATCTTTCATGTGGAACACGTTTGGGGCGGGTCAGAACTCTGAACAACTTTTAATGTCCGGGTTCTTGTTAACCAGAGTCAAACTGCCCGGACTTTTACCAGTACCATAATAAGTACATTAGGTTTAGTAATAAGTGCGCGACAGCCATTGAAAAACCTAATTTTGCAATTGACATGTATTGGCCCCTGAAAATCAAGTTAAATAGTGACATCACCCCTCTACTTACAGATAGTTGAAGATAATCATCAAAGGAAATATTCTTGACAATCAGCTTGGTGGTCTTCGATGTATTCATTGTTTTCTGCACAAGGAACTTTTGCTGATATCCCCATAGAAGGATATGGTGATATACGCTGTGCATGTACAAGGACCTCTGGGTCACTATACCTTGTGTGGTAACTTCAAGGGGGTATTTGTTGTGAAAAAATAAACACCGCTAGTTCAGGGAAAGTGGTTATGATATATCTTTCAACATATCTGAAGCAGAGGGGCGGTGTCAAATGTCAACTTGGTTTTCACGGGGGTCAAATATTTTTTTTTTTGGTAAAACCAATGTTGACACATTACGCACCCATTTCACAGCGGGCCCTCTTTTTGTTGCTACTTGTACATTATGTTGGTACCTTGTGCATAAGCGTGCTCTCATTACACACCTCGGTATTGGTCATTTGGTTAAATGTTCCGACTACCTATGTTTTACCTCTTGCCAGATGGACCACAAAGACCCTGCGACCTGACAATAAAAATGTTCCTACTTTTGGACCCGTATTAACCCAGATTTGGCCCCCAGCCCAAATGAACAAAGACGCATATTAGACCTAAGTAACTCTAAAAGGTAAAAACGTATGAACTTCTTGATGGCCAGATTGAATTTACCACCAAAAAATATTACCAATAGATAGTGATTTTCAAAGTTTTTGAGGGCTCCATTACTAATCGTTGACCCTCTCAACATAGTTTTTCACATTTGGCGGCCATTTGATGGTTTGACCCCCAAATTCCAATTGCTTCTCAGCGGGAAAACGAAATGGACTATGATGCTCAAAATTTTCAGCTTTCATATATCATCAATGTCTACCACCACACTTTAAAGCGAAAAAAATCCACGACGTGCTGCGGTTCACATCTCGAATACTTATATAATTTTGTCTTACAGGAATCTCCTGCAACTTGTGGTCTTGTTTTTTTTTCAATTTGTTTCTGGCCTGTCTTAATTAAACCTGTACCGGGGGGGGGGCCGGTGATTCCAGCCCCAAAATGGGGGGTCTTGTGAACTAGGGGGGCGATTCCAGGCCCAAAAAAGGGGTCTCCGAAAACTAGGTTTTCAAAAAATTTCAGAAACAAAAGCTGCGTTCTCCCTCAATGTCAAGCTACTTTTTGGCACTGGAGGTGTTGAAAAATTGGTAGGAATATGGGCTTTGGACATGAAAAGAAAAGTAGGGTCTCTGGAAATGAAATGGTCTGAAAATGGGGTCACTGGAACTAAAATACAGCAAGTAAACTTGCGCGATACCCCTGGCCAAGATGGCGTATACAAAAGGTGGTTAGTTGGCACTGTTGTCAGTTGCGGGCATCCAAACAAAATTCACATCTAAAATTGTTTATAGTTAATAATATCTAGAAATGTCGCAATTTCTGAAAATGAAAGCCTAACCAAAGTGGAAAATGACCCGCAGATGACCTTTGACCTTGATGTGACCTGTGACCAACAACATATGAATGGAACACGTTTCTTTCACATTCTACCACGTAGGTTGAATCGGACTCAACTTTTCAAAGATGACTAGAAAACAAAAACAACCAAACTGGAACATGACTCAGGTGGACCTTTGACCTTGGGTCTCCTCCCAGAAATTTGACATACACATATGAAGGAACCCATATTGCACCTTCACCCCAAGCTGATAAAATTGGATCGATTTAAGCCCAAATTAATTGGTCGAGCTATGAGTGCAAAAAAATATTGGGCGAGACGCACAGTCGATGCCCAATATTTAAAAAACTCATAGCGAGACCAATTAATATGGGCGTAATCATAAAATGTTATCATTATCATGTTTTGGTCCGATATTTTCCCACACTTGGGACTCCCAAAAAAATGATAATGGTTAAATAGGACCTTTTAAAACTTTGAAGGAGATGCAAAAAACGAAAAACCTACCAACGGGAACTGGAACAGGACCTCAGATACCTTGACCTTGGTCAATTGACATGACATTCATCCACATATGGAAGGAACCCCTATGGCAATTCACCCCAGTTGATATGATATTGGATGACTTGAGTAGGGATACAAGGGAAAGTTACGGTCAAGCTTAGAGTTTTAAAATATTGTGCGAGTCGCGGAAAGCGACGAGTGCATATTTTCAAAACTCAGTCATAGCGAGGAGGACAATAAAGTCTGTATCCTGCGATAAAAAATCAAATCCAATATTATCATTATTATGTTTCGAATCTCCGACTTGACCTGCTTCAAGTTTAGAAGAACTAGATCCTAGAAAATTAGTGAAAAGTATAAACACCCACATGGTAACTTCAATATTGTTAAAAGTGAACACCAGGAAGTATCAAATACATTGAACCAGTTGACAAAAAATAGGGGAAAACCAAAGAAATGGAGCCAGTAGTAGACACCAGGAATACCAAAAGAATGGAACACAGAAGACACCAAAGAACCACCACAAAATTTTAAAAGTTAGTAGACAAGCCAAAACAAAATATGAACCCCAAAGAAATGGAACACCCGAACTACTTCAGCCAATCAGAACCTCCCAGAAAAACTCATGTCCTGTCTTTAAAACTCATGCACATGGTCTCAAAAACTAATGTCACTGTCTCAGGTACATGGGTTTATGTATGAAGCTGTGTACAAGGATTAGGATGGATCGATTCTGAAAACATAATGGTTTAAATCGGACTTAAACTTCAAAGGAGACGCAAAAAAAAAACAAAAACGTCAAACTGGAACACACAACACATACAACACATACTGGACAGCGCACCTCGCAATTCCCCCTCTGCTTTTCAAGCCAGGGGGATTTAACAAGAGCCTAAAAATGAGGGGTCTTATAGGGGGCACATAACCATACTTTCCTCCAATGTGAGAACCCCCTCCCCAACCTGTACATTAATTGTTTTGCTGCCTATACCAACACATTTTTAAACATTTTTAAAAAAAAAAAAAAAAATTTTTTACCATAAACATTTAAATTTCCATTCACACCACGCACACATGCAAACCCACACACAAATGAATGCAAACACACCACAAATGCACCCATTACACAACAGTTCATAAACTGATTTGAAGTAGCATAATTCAAAGGAAAAAAGAATATTTTTTCGTTGTATAAAAGAAAGAAACTTTTCTAAATTTAAGAGGTACATGACTCAGTGTGAAAAAATCCTATGCCCTGCAAGGCCATCTAGCAAAACAAAACATCCAGGCCAACATAAAGCACATGTGGTGTATACACTTACACTTGACAGTTATAACCTTGATTCCAAAAAATGGTTCACTGTTTCTTGGTAGAGACCCTACTTTACAAGGCATGCAAAGAGTCGCCAGACAATTACAGTGAACCAAGAGTATGACTATAATGATTATAGTCTAACAAGAAATGTGTAACAAGGGTAAACACTTTCTGGGCGTTTCTTGATAGTTATGCCCTGTTGCTTGCGTGTAATGATTCAAAGGGGGTGAGGGTTTTGGGCCCTATAGACTTTTCCTTGACTCCTCATATCACTGTTTGTTTAATACTGTGTTATATCCATTGCAGAAACTTACAAGTTTGATGAGCTATTGATCAATTGACCAGGCACTATCATATAGACTATTCGTAAGCAAAAAACCATTGGCGGAAGGGAAGATTAAAATATTTCATTAAACATTCCGAATGGCTCATGTCAAGCAATGAAGTTAGAATAGGAAGACATGAGCATTGATTTAATCAATTGGGTTTTGAGCTCAAGGAACTTAACAGGGATTTGAAGATCTTTTGACCGGCGAGTCAGACTGTTTTGTTGCCGGTGTCAATTAAACCCGTGAGCCTATTTCAATGTATTTGTAGTTTAATAAGAAAAAAGGGAAAAAAAAATGTGAGAGAGGGAATCCCTGAAATCCGAAAGTCTACCCGAGGTTTGTAGAGCCGCTGGCCAGGCCCAGGCGGGCTCCATATGTTGCTTGGGGGCAAAACAGTCGTGTGTAGGTTTCAGTATTATACCTCTGCTTACAGAATCTGTCGACTCAGACCGGCCTTCTTGTCCCGTGTTAAGATAGGACACCAGGAAATGCTATAAAAACATAAACAGTCGTGTGTAGTTTCAGTGTTATACTCTGCTACACCAGAAATCAAGTCGACTCAGACGCCTTATTCTCTGTACCTGTACGATAGGACACCAATGAAATGACTATAAACTACAGTCGGGGGTAGGTTTCAGTGTTATACCTCTGCTTACAGAAATGCAAGTCGAACTCAGACTGCCTTTATTCTCTGTCCCTGTAAGATAGGACACCCATGAAATTCTATAAACATAAACAGTCATGTGTAGGTTTCAGTATTACCTCTGCTTACCCAGAAATCAAGTGACTCAGACGCATTCTCTGTCCCTGTAAGCTAGTGACACCCTGAAATTGCTATAAAACATTAAACAGTCGTTTGTGTAGGTGTTCAGTGTTCTACCTCTGCTAAAGAAATCAAGTCGACTCAGACCGGACTTTATTCTGTCCATGTAAGATTAGGACACCAATGAAATTTATAAACACTAACAGTCGTGTGTGGTTTCAGGTTTATACTCTGCTTACAGAATCAGTCGACTCAGACTGCGTTTATTCTCTGTCCCTGTAAGATAGGACACCAATGAAATGCGATAAAACATAAAACAGTGTGTGTGGGTTTCAGCTGTTTACGATGGCTTACAGAAATCAAGTCGTCGACTGCTTTATTCTGTCCCGTAATAGGACACCATGAATGTATAAACATAAACAGTCATGTGTAGGTTCAGTATTATACCTCTGCTTACAGAAATCAGTCGATCAGACCGCCCTTTCTCTGTCCCTGTAAGATAGGACACCAATGAAATGCTTAAAACATAAACCGTCGTGTTGTGTAGGTTTCAGGGTTCTACCTCTGCTTACAGCAAATCAAGTCGACTCAGACAGCCTTTATTCTCTGGCCGTAAGTTGAAGATAGGACACCCAATGAAATGCTATACACATAAACGTGTGTTGTAGGTTTCAGGGTATACCTCTGCTTACAAAAGAATCAAGTAGATTCAGACCGCCTTAGTATCTTTCCGTAAGACCTAGGACACCACAATGAAATTACATAAAACAGTGGGTGTAGGTTTCAGTGTTATACCTCTGCTTACAGAAATCACGTCAACTCAAAAACCGCCTTATTCTGTTCCTGTAAGATAGGACACCAATGAAATGCTTATAAACATAAAAAAGTCGTTTGTGGAGGTTTCAGTGTTTACCTTGCTTACAGAAATCAAGTGTGGACTCAGGCGCCTTATGCTCTGTTCCTGTAAGATAGGATACCAATGAAATTCTATAAACATAAACAGTCATGTGTAGGTTTCAGTGTTATACCTCTGCTTACAGAAATAAGCGACTAGACCGCCTTTATCTCTGTTCCTGTAAGATGAGGACACCAATGAAAGGCTATAAACATAACAGTCGTGTGTAGGTTTCAGTGTTATACCTCTGCTTACAGAAATCAAGTCGACTAGACAGCCTTCCTTTATTCTCTGTCCCTGTAAGATAGGACACCAATGAAATTTATACCATAAACATTTCATGTGTAGTTCAGTGGTTACCTTGTTACAGAATCAGTGCGACTCAGACCGCCTTATTCTCTGTTCTGTAAGATAGACAACAATGAAATTCTAAAATAAACAGTATGTGTAGGTTTCAGTGTTATACCTCTGCTACAGAAATCAAGTCGACTCCAGGACCCGCTTTGTATCTCGGTTCCTGTAAGGTAGGAGCACCAATGAAATGCGTATTAACATAAACAGGGTCATGTGTAGGTTTCAGTAGCTACTCGTACAGAAATCAAGTCGAGTCAGACCGCCTTTCTCTGTCCCTGTAAGATAGGACACCAATGAAATGCGATAAACATAAACAGTCGTTGGTAGGTTTCAGGGTTAGACCTTGCTACAGAAATCAAGTCGGACTCTAAACGCCTTATTTCTTGTTCCTGTAAGATAGGCCACCAATGAAAACTGCTATAAACATAAACAGTCATGTGTAGGTTCTACGGTGTATACCATGCTTACAGAAATCAAGTCGACTCAAACCGCATTTATTCTGTTCCTGTAAGATAGGACACCCAATGAAATGCATAAACAAAACCAGCA
This sequence comes from Ophioderma brevispina, assembly GCA_023653785.1. Lineage (NCBI taxonomy): Eukaryota > Metazoa > Echinodermata > Ophiuroidea > Amphilepidida > Ophiodermatidae > Ophioderma > Ophioderma brevispina. The sequence goes on from JAMKCH010008556.1 coordinate 67,356, forward strand.
TGGGTAGAGTTTCCGTGTTATACCTCTCGCTTACAGAATCAAGTCGACTCAGAACCGCCTTTATTCTCTGTCCCTGTAAGAGATAGGACACAATTGAAATATATAAACATAAAAACAAGTCGTGTGTAGGTTTCAGTGTTATACCTCTGCTTACAGAAAATCAAGTCGACTCAGACGCCTTCGTATGTTCCTGTAAGAGAGGGAACACCAATGAAATGCTATAAACATAAATAGCTTTACTGGGGAGGGACGGGGTTTAAAAATGCTGACTTGGGTAGTCATATCCTTGTTTTAAGAAATCAGGGTTATTTAAATACTTTCAGTTTTTAAAATATCTTATTTAGCAAGGCGGTTCTCGAACCACAAGTGTAGCATGGTTGCGAGATATATCACGTGGGTTATATAAAAAAATTTGCAGTTCAAAAGTGGATGGAGGGTCGCCTCTAACAAATATTTAAAATAGTTATACTTATAGGGACATAGTATAAGACATAGTATAAACTAGATCTGGCACCAGTAGAATAGCATTGATATAAATTCGTATACAGCTGTTAAAATTTCATTGGCTGAGCCTGGGTTTGATCCGCACAATTGAATCAGGTAGTAGTGCTGCATATTGATGTTGAAGCGCTGTGTCATTACAGGTTTTGATACGCTCGGGGGGCATGCCAACGTTCCGTATCATTGTGTTCAAAGGGTTGTTTGATTTTTGTCAATGGGTGGTGGCAGTACTTCCTTGTTGTATTTAAGCCATAAAGATGGAAATTGGTTAAAGAGAAAGATGACCTTAAATTTACTAAGCTGTTTATTATTTGGGAACCGTTACCCTCTTTACGAAACTGATGAAACCGGCGACACCAGCAATTTTTGCATGGAAGAATAATAATGGTGCTTGTTCTCCAAATAAAACATTTACTCTAAAGTTAAAACTTTCCCCAGACTTTGGGTCCCTTCGTATCCAAGATCACGTCAGCGGTTCCATTATTTTTGACAGTGAGTTGAACATCACTCAAAGCTAGCAAACATCGCAATTTGACTGTAGCCGGCCGAGATTTGTGCCAGAGTGTCTTGCCTCGAGGCCGTTTTTCAATGAAACTGCCACCCGATATCAGCTCATATGCCACACAAGGATTGCGATGGAGGGTCAGTTATTGCCATTCTTTATCTCTAAAGTACCTGGTGTGTAAGGCCAAGAAATTGCTAGCACGGGTCCAGGGAAAGTGTTAACAAACACAGTGATTCTATGAAAATGATGGGAAATGATATTGCCTTACAATCGTATTTGTTTGAAATCAAAAACAGTCACAACCAACATCAACTAAAAGCTGAATTTGCCATTGTCACCCTCGGACCAAGACAATCCAGGTTGAAATAGACAAAGCATCGTATTACATGGCACCAGTACTTGATTGGTATCCCTGAAGACTGTGCGCTTCCTGCACTATTTAATAGGAGAGGACCAGAAATGGGTGGCCATTGCGACCATCAATGTGGTAACCTGATCGAGATAAAAAGGTCATATTAGAAAAAAAGTAGATGACAGAATTGGCCAGTGGTGGCACCAGACCAGGACGTCATTTTTCTGCGGGGAAAAGTTAAATTTTGGGGCGGGGGAGGGGGGAATAACCTTCAAATTCTGGCCCCAAATCACTTAAAATTTTCCAAATTTGGTGATTTTGGACCCAAAATCAGGGGATTTTTGCCAAAACTCGTCATTTTTTATTATCGGGAGGGAGGGCGGGTGAGTAAAACTGGGGGACCAAGAATTCCCCCCAGATGAATGAAGAAAATGGTCGTAATGGAAACAGGAGTTAGATTGACAGAAATGCCTGCCCACTGCGGACCATCCATAATGGTAACCTAGAAAAATTAAAGACATAAGGAAAATACTTGTATTGGAAATCACACCATGATATATAAAAATGTTTCCTTAAGGCCAGAGAAATTTATCTCTGATTTGCAAATTGCCTACCTCCAATAACAATCAAAATAGTGCTTAGATGGCGATAGATAGGCATGCAGTAATGCAGGGGTGGGGGGGGGGGGGGGGGTTAAAGACATACCAGTGGGTCTCCAAAAGGGTCAAAATATTATGCGATTTGCCAGAAGAAATAGCTTTAAAAGTGAAGGATCTGCAGAATTATCTTTTTTTTTCAACTGAATCTTGTCAGAAAGGGAAGAAAAGTGCATTGTTCAAAGAAATAAACCTCCATTCATCTACTAGGTTGCTTTTTATCTATCATTTGGAGGGCATTGGATACCTATTTGTTACAGACATGCAAACAAAATTCTGATTTTTGATTGATTTTTTTTAAAATATCTTTTTTAGACCAGGCGGTTCTCGAACCACAAGTGTCGCCTGGTTGCGCGATCACTGGTTATATAAAAATTTGGCATCACGAGAGAGCAAAAGTACTGGAGAGAAGTGTTACGTTTTAGCCTGAAGGCATTTCAAAAGGTAATTTTAAAACAAGAAAAGGAACTGAAATATGTCAAAAAATATGCAAAGAGCTAATTAAATATGCATAATATGCAATTAAAATATTAGGCACATTTTTTGCAGGGCGCCCCCAATTTTTCAAAATTTGGGATTTTTACACGGTTGCATTGGTAATGGTAAGTAAACTATACCTGTGAAGGTTAAGCTCGAAAAATGTCTATGTGTCACAAACGAAGGAATTTTGTACTAGAATAATTATATGGGGATCCCCGATAATCAAGGCTGCTGGAACGGCCTTCCAATGTGAAATAGCCGGGGAAAATAGCACGCCTCCCCAATTTGAGTAATCAGGCAAAGCGAGCAGTTGGAACCAAAATGTCTAAAATATGCAATAAGCTAATTAAAATTATGCAAGCAAATGATCATGCAAAGAAAGCAGCCAAAGTGACCACACACCCGCTCTACACCTAAGTTTGAAGCGAAATCGAGCCATAGTAGCGTTTTAGCCAGCAGGAGCATTTTATAAAAGCGTTAATCGAAAAAAAAGGCTGTGAAAAATATGCAAATAAGCTAATTAGAATTCTGAATAGCAACTTAAGCAGCCAAAGCTACATTGTACGGTGGCACTTACTCTACACCCTATTCAGTTAGAAATTGGGCATAGCATTTAGACGCAGAACATTTTTTTAAAAGGGAACCAAAGGTGAACAATATGCTAATAAGGTAATTAAAATTCATGAATATGACAAAAAATACAGCCAAAAGCTACACATGATATTGTGGCACCTTACTCTATCACCATATCAAGTTAGAAAGTAATCGGGCAGGCATAGCATTCAGCCAGCAGAGCAGTTTAAAAAGGTAACTGAAATGTCTGAAACTATGCATATAGCTTTAATTAAAATTCATGAATATGCAAATAATGCAGCCAAAAAGATACACTCTACACATGATATTGTGGACACATTTACTCTATACCCTATCAAGTTAGAAAGGAAAATTAAATCGGGCATGCCTTTCAGCCCGCAGAAGCAGTTAAAAAAAGGTTAACGAAACTTGTCTGATACAAAATATGCATTATAGCAATTAAAATTCATGAATAATGCAAATAATGCAGCCAAAAGCTATACACTTGATATTGTGGCACCTTACACTATCACCCTATCAAGTTAGAATAAATCGGGCATAGCGTTTTAGCCAGCAGAGCCATTTTTAAAAAGGTTAACGGAGTCATACAGAGGACGGACACACAGGAATTTGGACGAGTATGTGACCTCCATGAACATTCTTCAGGCGACACAAAAATCATGTTACGGCCTTAACTATGGAACTGGGTGAGTAACGGAAAATCTAGGTCTAACAGCTGAAGGAAGTGTTTGCTTATATTGCATTTGGAGCAACATTCCCCCACCCACCCACACAAAAATTTATTCAATAAATATTATAATTGGTTTGACCAATATTGCCCCCCCATAGTTCTCGGATTTACAAGAATATTGCATGTTAGGTGTGTAAAGCGTATGTGTGCGTGTGTACTTGTATACATCGAGGGTTGACAAATAGAAGGACGTAACACAACACTAAAAGAAATATTAAGAATTTCTTTAATTCTGCTGTTCATAATTCAAAAATGTTCTTTGTTTATAAATAAAAGTTTCTATAATGTTGCTTACGTACCTATGAGCGTTAAAAGTGTTACATTTTGAGGATAGAAATAGATTTGTAGTAGAAAATATTAAACATCACATTTCTCAAAAGCAGTATTTACAGCAGAACGACTAAAGAAATTTCTTTAATATTTCTTTTAGTGTTGGAGTTTAATCCTTATGGATTCTCAACCCTTGATATATACTGTGAGGCTCAACCACTTTGCGTGCGTTGTGTATGGAGTTGTGTTCAAACAGGTTGTTCGATTTTCGACAGTGGGGGGTGGCATAAGTCCTTTCTTGTTGTACTTAGCCATAAAGTATGCTTAAAATTGGGTTAAAGCTGTTTAAGAATGAGAATAAAAAGTATGATTTGGGGTAATTGCGTACTCCCTTACGACGAATTGAATCCCAGCGACACCATTATTTTTGCGTGGAGTAACTCTGCCTCCGGTCTCGTTCGTCCACTTAAATAATTATACATAATTGGGTATCGCCTGGTTTCCAATTAGTTGTAAAAGAGGACAGTTCCCAAATATATCTTTATTCTCTGAAATTGTGCGTGGAGTGGATGTGGTGTGTGCACATGGTGTGTGTTGCTGTGGTGTGTGTAACATGCGCAGGGTGTTGGCGTAATAACGATCACGGGTCCTACTCTGAATTATAGTTAGATGGTAGCCCCAGCGGTCCTATATTGTGTTAATCATGTGAAGTCAGGTTACATCATCACTGTTGAACATATCCAGCAGAGGGAGTAGTTACTGTGGAAAAAGAAAAGAAAATGAAAGAGGTAGACCAGTTTAAGACAAGGTTTGGGCTGATGTCCTCTATTACGCAAAGAACTACATTACCACACATAGGCTGGTGTAAAAAAAATGGTTGACTATGGGGATTTTGCACTGGCCATAGTTAGTAACTATAGCATAGTAGTCTATGTAGCGGAAAAGAATTTTGCCTATCCATGTACCGTTCAGAGAGACAGCACTTTACGCAATATTTAATTAGCTCATTGATACCGAAGCCGCATATATCCCCATCCTTTCAAATTGCAAAAAAGATGTGCCCCTGATAGGCTTTCATGCAGCACAGGAATTGTGAGTATCCAATGTACCGTACTACCGTTTCAAAAATATAGCAGCAATTATGCTGATTTGTGCATATTAATTAGCTCATTTGCTATCTCAATTGCCCAAAATATGCCCAAAAATCTAATCATGTTGAAAATACTTTCATCACCGTTACCCTCCACCAAGCTACATCATGATACGCCTTACGGAACTCAGGAAACTGTACACAGACCGTGCAGGAAAATTCTACGTAATTATTGTCAATTAGATACTCAATTAGCACATTTTAAGCGGTCACATCTAATAAGGCGAGAACTCACCAACCCGCTAGTTCGTAAAAAGTGAGGTTGCGGTACTAATCACAGCACTGGAAAGTTTTTGCTAAAGGAAATCACCAGTTGCATAAATTTGTGACTTGGGGAGATTGCAGATGGAATTTATGAAACTTTGTTTGTGCTTGAAAAGATATGTACAGCAATGCGGGTTGAAGCGTGCTAAGAAGGAATTTGGCCATTTTCTAGAAACTAAAATTGTTAAGTGTGATGCAATTGGAAAAAAAATGTACTCAAAGCGGGTGGATCTATACATTTTTATACTAATGCTTTTTTTTTTTTTTTTTAGTAAAATATAAGTTGATGGTTTGATTGCAAAAAAAAAGTGAACAGATATATATAATAATAAAATAATAGCGAGATTTATTATAGCCCGCCTTTGCATTGGCCACTCTAAGCGCTTTCACCAATGGCCGCTGATCACTGTGGCCCAACCATACCATAGACCATTTAGCATCATTTCAAGGGATGCAGCGGATCGGGATTCCGCGCTTCTCTTAATCAGCAACATACTCGAGAAACCATTGCAAAGCCAGGACCAGCTCCCCAATATCGCATGGGTAAATCGAGAACAACCAAGCGGTTAATTCCTTGTCCAGGGAATTACAAGATAGCTGAAATCTCACAGGGCTCGAACTACGCCTATACGCATGATTAGCAGACACTGGAGTGCCGAGCGCTTACCTAATTTGAGCTATCTTGTCCCGCTTATACTGAAGGGGGGATGAATCTATAACCAACCCCCCCATCAAAATATGGGGTTATAAACCCCCATTTCTCCTGGGATTTACGCCTACAACAAAAATCACACAATGGCCATAAACAAAATTATCTTCTCTGTCTCTGGTCCTATTTCATAAAAGTTTAAGAATAACCTTAATTGGACTTAAGAAGATTGATCCTTCTCAAGTTAAATTACTTTGAGATTTCTGACCCTATTTTCTTTTAATTTTATCTTACAATTTTTCTTACAAATTTTCTTTAGTAACACACTGGTTTAAGCACTATCATGATCCACCACAAGGGTCAAAATTTTTTAAACTTGGCTAGAATAGCTAAAAAGTGAAGGGCAAATCTCTACAATTCCTGTAATAATTTTTTCTAATTAAAACTTGAGAAAAAGAAAACAGCAATAGCAAAGAGTGGACTCCCGCATTCAATTACGTGTTGTAGGAAGCGTCCGTTTGGACATATATAAACACCGATTTTGTGTCTTTTTAGCTGGCGTTTGGTTGTTATCACTTGGAGGGTAATGTTTAGAATACCAATCACAGTTCCAGACGGCAAACATCTGATTTTTGACTGATATTTAGTTTGTCTGATTTACCAAATCACTGAAGTGGCCTGTTTAAGTAAAGATGTCCTATGTGAAGAAATTTGGGTATTCTTTACATATTATTCGTATTTTACATTCAGGTCCTCTATCAGGATCTGTCTTCTAGTGGTCCCCTAGTTAACATATGCAGTGGATGCCAGCCAGCTGGTCTGAATACAACAACGGGGAGCTATCTACAATCAGGCACCCACCTGATTTAGGTGGGGGAGGAAAAAGTACATTTCTTGAAAAAGGCCTCAAACAAGTGAGTCACAATGAGAATGGATTGAGCATGTACCTTGAATGTGCTTAGACTCAACAAGTCCATAATGAGAATAGGAATACTGAGCATGGCACCTTGAATGTGCTTGAGACTACCCCAAGGTTGAGTCACAATGAGAATAGCATATGAGCCTTGCACCTTGACTGTGCTTGTGACTCAAATACTGAGTCCACTGAAGAATAGGATTGAGCATTGTACTTGAATGTGCTTTTGACTCAACCACGTGGAGTCCAGCAATTGAAATAGAATCGAGCATTGCACCTGAGAATGTCTCAATTTGACTCAAACAAATGAGTCACAATGAGAATAGGAAATCCGAGCATTGCATAATGATGAGCCATTCTGATCAGACTGATCGGATTTACCAGATTTGGACCAGATCAGATCTGGACTCGATCAGAAAATTCACCTACTTCACAATCACTACAGTGGGATTCAAAATTACTGGACAGGAGATATGCCACACCTCGTGTAAGTTGCAAAAAGTTACGCGGAGGTTGTAATTCGTCAACCCATTGCGCAAGCGAAATGAGGAGCGATATTCTCGGGCTCACACAGTCCACGCTCAATTGTGTTCGATTCTGTCCAACAAATTATTAATCAGACCATAAAATGTAAGTTTAAAATTCTGCTGACCACAAAGAACTCCATGAGTATCAGTTGCAAGCCAAAACTTCAAGTTCAGAACCCTGTACCACCTAACAGGTATAGTGTCTTCCACCCAAAAGTTTTTTGCCCCACTTTTCCAATACATTTTTTGCACTGGTTATCAAATGAATTATAGTGACAAAAAAGACTTAAATTGCAAGATTGGGATGAGTTCCATTCATAAGGCACTTTTTGTCACTAAAGTAATGTGAACAACCAGTCAAACCATTATTTGAAGAATTGCATCATGGGAGAACACTATACCTCCTCTGTACACTTTAGTGTATTCCAACCAAAGGTGAAGGAACCAGAAAAAAACTGTATATTTTGAATAATATCATATGCATGCATACTGCCATAGTAGTTGTCAATTATCACTGTGCATTTTGATCAGTTACAGATTTATTTTTTTTACAATGTAGGTTGATAGGCTTGCAAAAATGCGACAAGAGATGTCCATACTTGAACTCCATTGTCAAACTCGTGTGGGCAGATCAGCTGAATCGGTTGCAGTCTCATGATCATGTTTTGAGGAGTCAACGTGTTGAAAAATAGAGCCCGATTCAAACATGATTAACTAAAATTGAATGATTTACGCCCAACCCCCCCAAAACATCGTATTGGTCTCGATATTGGCTGAATCGAATGTGTATCGCCCAATATTTTGCAACTCAGAGATCGACAATAACTTTGGGCTCAATCAATTCCAATTTATAAGAAAAATGGCCTCGAGGAAACCATATGGCTACAAATTCTAGAGCAGCTACGGTCAAATATTTGCTATGTCTCGCTTGCTTTAGCAATGGTTCAGTTTGACTGCGCTAAAACAATGGAACCACTCGAGGTGTCTGGACCTAGAAGTCGCCCTAATTTCAGGTTTTAAGGGTTAATGCACCCTAGTTCTTCATTTGTCTTCTGCGCACAGGGGAACTTTGTTATTCATCATTGGATTTTTTGTAACTGATTTTCTTCGCCCTTATTTATTCACTGCACCTTATGCCTTGACGCCACACCAGCACCAATTCCCCCCCACCCCAGTAGCTTCACCTTCTTATTCTTATCATGTCCAAACACGTGGTTTCTCAAAACATGATCCAGCCAGAGATGGGCACAACGTCTGGCTGCTTCACGAATTCCCGAGCGGCTTATAGGAATTTACTTTGAAGATTAATTGAAGGTGTTATTTGCTATAGCTGATATGGATACATGTGTGTGCTTGTCATGTATTAGAATGACTTTAATATCTTCTTAGTCAAACACTGACTAAAGACATAGCATAATGTATGATGAGAATGTCTGACAAATGGCAGCAAATTACATGTTATTCACACAAAACACTGAACAAGTTATTTTCCGTCATCCTTACATTTGGTTCTTTTTTCTAGTAGATCGGCAGTGGCAGACCCATAGTGAACCACTCTGAGTATCACCGCCCTGAACCAAACAGGCACCATGGCCTTGCCAACTCTTCCTGTAGTACACCTAATACTGGAACAGAAAAAGAGACGCCAATGCTAACACAAAATGCTTGATTTAGAAAAATCATCGTGTGTAAAATCCTTGAATTGAACGGGGAATTAACTACAGCATGCCAAGTTAATAAAACACAAAAAAAAACATGAATGGGAGTAGGGAATGGACACGTCCATTGTATAACCAAACGTCAGAAGGAAACTTTCGCATGTTAAAAATCATTATTAGATCAATTGACCATGATCTTTGGCCAAAATATAGAATACATGTAGTGGGTTTGTCTAGCTGCAGGGTTTCGGTTATCATTAAAGGCACTATCAGTGATATTGCTAAAATCACAAAATTGACAAAAAAACAAAATCAGATTTGCGCATGTATCAGGTTCCTATTTCTCAAGTTAGATGTATCCATAAACATACCCTACAAATAAGACTGAAAGGACCAAATTCAATATTGTAGTCATTACTGTCCGTACGGATACTACTACAACACATGTACATGGAGATTATATTTCTTCCTTCTCCATCAATTTTTCACTTTTTATGCTTGCCATTACTGCAAATTCTAAATTAGTTGACTCTTTTGGTTGAATCACCGACAGTGCCTTTAATATGCTTAACTCACGAGGGGCTTTTTTGAAATACGAACACTCTTACAAATGGATTTCAACTACTGGTTATATGTTTCATATGGGAAAGAGAGCAAGTAATAATAACATCACAATTTGTAACGAATAAATTGAAAACATTGCAGTATGATTTTATAATTAATATCCTTTGCAGCCCAGGCAAGTTGATCTTTACATAAAACTATATAACAAACTAGTAATATTTTTGGCAAAATTAGAAAAGTTGCTTTAATTGCCCTACTTCCACACAAAATACACGGTGAAATATTCGCTATGGAATGGCAACGGTGAAAGTTTCACATATCCATTTAACATTGATTGTTCCTCCACACCAGGTGTCAATCATGATTACTAAATAAAAAATCATTCTTGATGTGAGTACAGTACAAATGAAATTTGGTGAGCGTAGTTTAATTTAACAAAGTATTAAGGGTGACAGAGGATCGTAACTTTTTTTATATTTTCATATAAATGCTATTTTAATTGTTGTAAATGACAAATACTAACATAAAAACCCGCCAAACAGTGATTATGCTAGAATTTACGATCTCACGTGTTATTATCTAAACACCATGATTTCTATTAAGTTGAATAGGATTATGCTGTATGTGGCATAATTTCAGATATTTCACATTTACAACACTTTTGAGTTTTCTAGAAAGATGTTAGAAAATATGTCAACTTAAATCTGGTCAGCCCCCTCACTCCTGACCAACAGCTGTGTATCATTATTTTAAGGAAAATATATAACCATGGGTGTTACATACAGAAACAAAAAGGCTCTAATTAAATATTTGCCTTTCTTTGGGCACATTATGTAACTATATTTTTATAATTAACTTGCCTAAACTTTTAATATTAATTTATATCAAAATCCTAACATAAATATTTCATCGAGATATTGGACATTGTCCGTGTAGCATATGTACAAATGAGTGAAAATACAGTGACCAGACAAAGTATTTTTTGTTTATATGGTAATAGTGCCATTACAAGATTTTTTCAAAAATTAACGTCAATGCTATTTAACATTCTTACGAAATGTTTCTCATACATCAGAGCCCTTCTCACCCCTCATAAAACTCAAACATAATCCTGTAACCTCTTTTTAAGAACATATTCGAATCTGTTAGACACGTAAGAACCATTTCAGAAAGTAGCACCCCATTTTTTAAACCGATTTCGTTGACAACAAATTTATCATGCTCGCACATTTGGTTAAATCACACTGAGGTGAAAACCGCAAAGAGCCTTTGTCTTTCGGGCATGGCAATGCCAGCATGCTTCCAGTGTCTATGGGAGATATCCGATATCCGCCAAGCGCACATGGGGTTTTTTCAACACTGTCGTGGCGCTGGCCATCTCCAGATGGAAAGATTATAATATATACATCTTGTCTACCTGGGAACTAAGTAGTTTAATTTCCAAACAATATAATCGTCTAGTTCAAATATACACATTTCGATGCCGAATCCTCTAGGAAGGCGAAGGACACCTTTCGAACCTAACACCTATAGCTGAAATGTCGTCCGCTCTTCTACCCCTAACACTGCAGGCTGTATATTGTGAGGACAGACCACAGATAACAATATACCACACTTTCATCATCCTTGCACTTCCATAGACACAACTACCACAAAATTGATTGTGGTATATGTTGTGGTATATGCTTAGTAGTTATTTAAATCATAACTAATAACAACACAAGGGCACCATAGGCCCACAATGTATCATGGCGGCCAGAGAAATTGCGGTCCCAGGGGAACCTTGTGTTGTTATAGGCGTACATGGCGCAGGTCGGGTGCGGGATGTACATGACTGGTTACCACACGTTAGTATGTCCATGATAAGATCCCATACCACAAACGACCACAAATATTGTAGGTCTTGTAACTATCATATACCACAATATCCCACACTATACCATTGTGTGGTATTTTGTGTCTAAGCCTTGTTAGGGCCTACCAACCCTGCTTGGATAGCTCAGTCGGTTAGAGCGCGTGCATGTAGTGCGAAGTCGCCGGTTCCGATCCGGCCAGTGCACATGGTTTTTTTTTTTTGCACCACTGTCGTGCACTGGCCGTATACAGGGAAAGATTAATAAATATAGTACATCCTTGTCGACCTGAGAATAAGTAGTTTAAATTTCAAAACAAATATATCGTATTGTTAAATATACAGTTCTTATGCTACCGCTAGGAAAGCTAGGACACCTTTCGAACCTAACACCTATAGATGAAATGTCGGTCGCTCTTCTCCAACCCTGCTTGATAGCCCGGTCGGTTAGAGCATCTGTGCATGAGTGCGAAGTGTCGCCGGTTCGAATCCGGCCAAGCGCACATGGGTTTTTTGCAACACTGTCGTGCGCTGGCCATCTCCAGGGAAGATTATAAATATATACATCCGTGTCTCCCTGTAGACTACGTAGTTTAACTTTCCCATAACATGGTTTTGTTGCACTATTGCTGTTTCTCAGGAGGGGTTGTTTGGATCATCCCATAATGCATTGCAAGGTGCCTATACTGTATCTGTACTAACACATTTTGTATTAGGATAAACCCTCCTTTGAGGCAAATTGGACGAGTGGTCCAAGGGTTGAACCGTGTCGGCAGGGTATATCACATCGCCAATCGCCCAGGTTCAAGCTCCATGATAGTCTGTTCTTGGTCATACTCAAATAGTTCCTTAAGTGCTGAATTGGCATTGTCACGCAGCATTAATGTATTTCATTGTGCCAGTTAGTGTCAATCCTGAGCACATAAAAAGTTGCAGACCTCATCAAAAAGAGAGGGGATATTCCCGGTCTGTTAGCATCACTCATCACTCTAGGGTACCAGAGTCTCTAGTGTGATGCGGGAATCCGCTTTAACGATTAGTCAAACTGTTAAAAGACCTTTCATGATCATGCTTAAAAATTCCTTTTGTACTAGCACTATGTGGGCTAAAGTTCGTTAAACACAAAGTTTGTCAGGGGCGGCACCAGGGTAGAATCATAGGAGGGGCCGAAACATCATTGGGGGCTAAACAGTACAAAATGAACTTATTTTGGTTAAAAAACCCTAATTTTTTGCGCAATTTATTGTCGATAAACCCGTTTTTTTGTCCCCGCTAAACAGGGGGTGGCTGGATCACCTCACACTCATCAGTATCCTGCTGTGTGAGGATCTTTTGGATACCCTTCCAGGGGGGGGGGGGTGACGCCGACCAGTTTTCGGCAGTGGGCCTCGCCTTTGGGCAACCACGCAACATCAAGGCAGTTTGTGCTGGATGGGCTGTCATTAGCTCCAGAGGCTATGCCCTTGGAGTAGAGCTTTTTTTTCATTCTACCAGGGTAACAGCTATCCTCCTCCTCAGAGTTCCTTAGAAACCCGATGGGTGTGACGGTTTAGCCTGCCGACAACGCGGCCCGGGGACAGTCTACCGATTACCAGGATTACCAGTAGCAGGCCCCTCAAAGGAACTTACTTCTGACCTTTCCGGGTAAAATGATTGTTACAAGTCAAGTTTTTATGTGTTAGAATAGATCACATGACCTCATGAAAGTAAATTCCCAAAACTGGGCATTGTGGGATTGACTCATACACCCTCTCATTCTACATGAGTTGAGTATAGGACTCCACTTTATCAGGCCTTCCACATCGACCTGTATCACATGACATCCCTACCGCTGAATGCACCACTTGCCTACGTGCTTCCGGGTGCCCCTGCAGGAAAAAATATTGTGGTAAACAGAAACTTAAAACCTTAAGATCTTGGCCATTAGCAAGTTAGGCAAAAATGTTTGTTTGCCACTCTAGAAAACATCCGACCCAAAATATTTATGCAAGTTAGCACAAAATAAAAAAATTCTGACGAGCGACCCATGATTTTCATTAAAATCAATTTGCATCACTTGAAATGTGATATTTCTGTCTGTGCATTAAGAAATGGCACAAGTGAACCGCACATGAGGCTAACTTGAACTGCTTAACCAGCAGCAAACCAGCTATTGACAGCATTGAACGTCATGGCGCTATTTTCCGCGCTATTTTCCTTTGGAATGCCGTTTTTGAGCAGGCCATTGAAATATTTTTCATGATACAAATGATATTTTAGAATTACAAATTCCTTCTTAGTTTTGAGCTTTACCATTCACAGTATAGTTTACTAGCCATTACCCACTAACAGTGCCAAACATCAAGAATTTTGAAATCATTGGGGCACTCAAAAAAAAAATGACTGTCCTGCTTGAAATAACTTTATGCAAAAAATTGCCATTGAATGAATAAAAGGAGGCAACACACCTTCAATCCTGAAAGGATCTCCGCCGTGATATTTAAGACGTCTTGCCCACCATCCCCATCCAGTCTTGTCACAATTGAGCTTATACATGTTGCTCACCGTCTCAAGACTCTCATGTCTGTAAACTTCAGATTCCTCGCCTGTGGGCTCCGCTTACCAGTTTAAATAACTGCACCATTAAGAAAATATCTTACTGAAAATAAACCAGGGCAATGTTGACAAATTCTCTAGTGATAATAAGTGCAAACTGTCATGTTGGTAATATTTTCTCTCATAGCCGGCTTTTGGCACATCTTTGAAGTAAGCTGCCACACGATATTGCCTTAGTTTTAGATTCAAAACCAAAGTTTTGTAAATCGTTTGTCCCCTCTAAACGTGGGTGGCCGCTATACACCTCACACTCAAGCAAAATGGCGTGAGGATTTATTGAGCAAAGTTAATTTACCGGATGCCCTTCCCTGATGTCAATGCAGTTTCGGGCAACCTCGACCACCATGCAAGGCAGCATGCTATTGATAGAAAAGCAAATGTGCTATACCAGGGTCCTCCCCAAACGCGTGCACACCCAACGTGTATACTGTAAGACGCCTGAATAGTATATTAGTTTTTGTATTTATTAGTTATCATGTTAATTTAATCATATAAATATGAGTGAGGAGAACTGAAAATAGAAAACTTGCACTGTGTTGTGCAATAAGCATTGAATTATCTGATGACCTAGTTCTATGACTAGTGTGGGGTGAAGACTTCCTGAGAACATGTCAGAAGATGTTATAAAGGACAATAGGCTTACACTGTGTCTTAACTTTTCCGTTCTAAGAACTGGATAGGGCCTCTTTGTTTACCTAAGGAAGCAAGATTGCACACCTGTTTGAGGGACAATAGACTTTGTGTAATTGCTATGTTAAAACACTTCAAGCACAGGATGTGGACTTCCTTTAAACATGTTTCAGCAAACTGAAAAGATGATGATTTCGACTTGTTCTTTGCTTGTTTTGTGTTTCATCATGGGACATTTGCTGTGGACAAATTCTGATGCAAGTTATTTCTCTTTGCCAGTTGACAAGAGATTTCATCGAGTGTAAACCTCTCAACAGAAGGTGGAGACTTTTCACAACCTGGATTTATAAATAATGTCTTTATTACAAATTCTGGAAAGTTTCTAGAATTGTCAGAGCTGCTCAAATTTGGTGCCTTTGGAAAAACAAAGGTTAACATTAAAATTTCAGCAGACATGGCTTCGTACCGTGACATTCCCTTTAAGGCCCCTCTTCTTCTTCTTGCGTATGATGCAGCAGCTAAACATGTGGTAAGCGTTGGCGCCACCACTGTTGGTTGGTTGGGGTTAGAGAAATCTCATGTCCACCGTCGGACGAAAGGTAGGGCACACATTGAGATCTGATCCACATTCTGGGATGGAGAGCCACATTGGCAGCTGGCGAATGGCCGCAGCCCCTCCCCCATCGTGCATTTGCGTGACCGACGCTCCTGTGCGAATCCGGTTTAAGGTGACCCTTTCCTTGCGTGTGAGATTGCTGCCAGGTGGTATTTCTGTCTTATGTGTGATAGAGATTGGTCTGGTCTTGGAAGTATCAAGCCAGGCATTATTCCTGTCTGTAAAGATGTTGAATGGGGAGATGGGGAGATTTTTAGCGGCGTGTCGGCAGAAAGGTTGGCGATAGCGCAGTCTCTGTCTACCGATTGGTGGAATACTTTTGACGTGTTATGCAGCAGGTGCTTGTTGTCCAGCAGGGCCTTATTCACTAGTTTGTGTGTGTGGTGTTCTCTCCGAAGTGCTGCAGGTGCAATTCCTGAAAGCAGTAAATAGTACAATAATCACAATTTGTAAACGATAAATGAAAAACATTGCAGTATGATGGGTATATTAATATCTTTGCAGCAGGGCAAGTGAATTACATAAAACTAATAAACTAGGTAAATTTTGGCCAAATTGAAAAAGTCTGCTGTAATTGCCCTACTTCCACACAACATAACGGTGAATATATTAGCTATGGACTGGCAAATTGTGAAAGTTTCAAATCCATATATTAAATGGAGTGTTCCTCCACACAGGATGTCATCCTGATTTACTAAATAAAAACAATCATCTTGATGTGATTTACAGTACAATGAAATTGGTGCGCCGTTAGTTTAATTTACAAGTAGTAAGGGTGGACAGGGTCGTAAATGTTTTAATTTTCATATAAATGAATTTTCAAGGATGTAAATGACAAATATACATCAAAAACCCGCCAAACATTGATATGCTAGAATTTACGATCTCCCAGTTTTATATTACACCAGGGATTTCTATATTAAGTTGAATAGGATTATGCTGTTGTGGCAAAATGTCAGCATATTGCACAGTTACAATCAACTTTGAGTTCTAGAAGGATGTTAGAAAATATGTCAACTTAAAAAAATCTGGTCATCCCCTTCAATAATCCGACACACAGCTTGGTATATCATTATTTTAAGGAAAATACTAACATGGTGTTACTTACAGAACAAAAAGGCTCTAAATTCAATATTTGCTTTCTTTTGGGGCACATTATAGTAACTATTATTTGATTAAATTGCATAAAACTTTATATTAATTTATATCAAAAATCTAAGCATGTTATTTTATGGAGATATGTGACATTGTCCGGAGCATATGTACAAAATTGAGTTAAAATAAAAGTGACCAGACCAAAAGTATTTTGTTTATATTGTAAATTAAGTTTTTTATTTTTTTCTTTTTTCAAAAATTAAAGTTCAAAATGCTATTTAACATTCTACGGAAATGGTTTTTCTCTACATCAGAGCCATTCTCACCATCATAAAAAATCAACAGATCTGTAACCTCTTTTTAAGAACTATTCGAATATAGTTAAGACAGTCAGAAAATTTCTAGAAGAGTGCACCCCATTTTTAACCGATTTTCTGTTGACACTTTATCATGCCGAACATTTGTTAATCACACCTGCGGTGCTAACCGAAAAGCATTTTTTCTTTCGGGGGGGGGCGGGGCAACTGCAGCCTGCTACAAGGTCTATGGGAGATATACGATTATCGGCCAAGCGGGGGCACCATGGGTTTTTTCAACATGTCGTCGCCGCTGGCCATCTCCAGAAGATCCACTAAATATATTACCCTTGTCGACCTGGAGAACTACGTAGTTAAATTCAAAACAAATTAATCGTATAGTTACATATTACAGTTCTGATGCTTATTTCCGCTAGAAGCGAAGGACACCGTTCGAACCTAAACCTATAGATGATCGTCTGTGAGCTCTTTACCCCTAACACTGCGGCTGTATATTGTGAGGGGGATTACCCCAGATCACAATATAACACATAATTTCATCATACTTGCACTTCCATAGACCACAAAACGACCACAAAATTGATTGGGTATATTGTGGTATATGCTTAAGTAGTTAAACATAACTAAGAAACAAACACAAGCTGCAACCATAGGCCAAATTGTACAGGGCTGCCAAGAGAAATTGCGGGCCCAGGGGAATCTGGTGTCTAGGCTTACTGGCGCAGGTCGGGTGCGGGATGTACATGAATG
Organism: Ophioderma brevispina; assembly: GCA_023653785.1. NCBI lineage: Eukaryota > Metazoa > Echinodermata > Ophiuroidea > Amphilepidida > Ophiodermatidae > Ophioderma > Ophioderma brevispina. The sequence continues at coordinate 85,027 of JAMKCH010008556.1, forward strand.
TACCACACTTTATAGTCAATGATAAGATCCATCACAAACTCCACAAATATTGTAGCGTTCTGTAACTTCATTATACCACAAATAACACCACTATCCATTGTGTGGTATTTTTGTGGTCTAAACGCCTTGTTAGGGTACCAACCCTGTGATTAGTCAGTCGGTTCGAGCGTCGTGCATGTAGTGCGAAGGTCGCCGGTTCGAATCCGGCCCAAGTGCACATGGGTTTTTGTTTTTTCAACAAGTCGATGCACTGGCCATCCTCCCGGGAAAGATTAAAAATATTATTACATCCTTGTCTACCGCGAGAATAAGTAGTTTAAAATTTCAAAAACAAATATAAGCGGTATATGTTAAATATACAGTTCTGCTGGCTCATCCGCTAGGCAAACGAAAGGGACCACCTTTTCGAACCTAACACCTATAGATGAGTCTGTCGCTCTTCTACCACCCCGGCTTGATAGCTTCCGTCGGGTAGAGCATCGGCATGTAGTGCGAAGGTCGCCGGTCGAATCGGCCCAAGGCACAGGGTTTTTTCAACACTGTCGTGCGCTGGCCTCTCCAGGGAAAGATTAATCACATATTATACCTCCTGGTCTACTGGAGAATAAGTAGTTTAAATTCAATAAACATGGTTTGTTCATAGTGCTGTGTCTCAGGAGGTGTTTGGTGAATCATTCCCATATGCATTGCAATGTGCATATACTGTACTGTACTAAACACATGTTTGATTAAGGATCAACCTCGCTTTGAGGGCAAAGCTGGACGAGCGGTCCAAGGCGTTGAACCGTGTCGGCATGGTATAAGATCGACCAAGCGGCCCAGGTTCAAAGCTCCATGAGAGTCGGGTTTCTTGGTATACTCAATAGTCCTTAAGGTCGGAAATGCATTGTCACGCAGCATTAAGGTAGTGGCATTTGTCTTTCTGCCCCGTAGTGTCAATCCTGAGCACATAAAAAAGTTGCAGACCTCAATCAAAAAGAGTAGGGGATAATCACGGGTCTGTTGCATGCAATCAGCACTCTAGGGTACCAGAGTCTAGTGTGATGCGGGGAAATACGCGTTTTATGGAGTATCAAGTGTTAAAAGAGTTCATAATCATGCTAAAAATTCCTTTTGTACTAAGACCTTGTGGGCTTAAGTTAGTTAAACCAAAAGTGTTTGTCAGGGGCGGCCACCAGGGTCGAATAATAGGAGGGGGAAAACATCATGGGGGGCTAAACAGTTACAAAAATGAACGAGTGTTAAAAAACCTAATTTTTGCGCAAATTTATGCGTAAAACCCGTTTTTTGTCACCGCTAAACAGGAGGTGGCTGGATTCACCTCACAACTCATCAGTAATACTGCTGTGTGAGGATCGTTGGATAGCCCTTCCTGACGCCGATCCAGTTTTCGCAGCAGTGCGTCCTAGCCTTTGGGCAACCACGCAAACATGCAAGGCAGTTGGTGCGGATGGCTGTCATTAGCTCTCCAGAGCTGATGCCCTGGTAGGCAGAGCTTTTTTTTCATTCTACCCGGGTAACAAGCTACCCTCTCATCAGAGTTCCTTAGCAAACCGATGGGGGTGACGCTTTAGCCGCCGACAACCTCGGCCCTGGGAACAAGTAGTACCGATACCCGGATTTTCCAGTAGCAGGCCCTCCAAAGGAAACCTGAAACATGACCTGTCAGGGCTAAAATGATTGTTAAAAGTCAAGGTTTTTATGTGTTAAGAATAAGGAATAAGATCACATGACCTCCTGGAAGTAAATTTCCAAAACTGGTTGCATTGTGGGATTGGACTATACATCCTTCTCATTCCTACCTGAGGTGAGTAGTAGGACTCCACTTTATCAGGCACTTCCAATGACTGATCACAGGCCATTCCCACGCTCTGAATGCACCAAACTTGCTACGGCTTTCCGGGTGACCTGAGTGAAGAAAAAAAAAAATTATGTGGTAAAACCAGAAAACATTAAAAACGTAAATAAAGATCTTGGCCATTGAGCCGCTTTTAGGCAAAAATGTTGTGTGCCACTCTAAGGAAAAACATGCCGACCCAAAATCTTTATGCAAATTAGCACAAAAATAAACAAAATTGCCGATCGACCCATGATTTTCATTAAAAATTCAATTGCATCACTTGAATGTGATATTTCGTCTGTGCATAAAAATATAGCACAATGCACGAAACTGATGCTAATTGACTTGAATGAAACCAGCCAAGAACAGCTTTGGATCAGCATTGAAAGTTACATGGCCGCTATTTCCCGGTATTTCATATTGGAATGCCGTTTTTGAGCAGCATTGAATTATTTCAGGATGACAAATGATAATTATTAATTACAAAATGCTTCTTAGTTGAGCTTACCATTCCAGTATTATGTTTACTAGCCCAATTACCCAACTAAACGTGCAAAAACATAAACAACTTTGAAAATATGGGGGCACTCTAAAAAAAAAAATGCATGTGCATGCTTGAAATACTTTATGAAAAAATATCCATATGAATGATAAAAGGACGGCAACACGAACCTTCAATCCTGAAAGGATCTCGCGTGAATATTTAAGACGTCTGCACACATCCCCATCCTGTCTTGTACAAAATTGAGCTGTAACCGGTTGTCACAATCTCACGAACTCATGTTGCTAAACGTCAGATGCCTCGCCTGTGGCCTCCGCTTACCAGTTTAAATAACTGCCACATTAAAGAAAAATATCTTACTGAAATAAACAGGCAATGTTGACAAACAATTCTGTGTGCGAATTAAAATGCAAACCTGTCATGTTGGTGAATATTTTATTTCATAGCCCAGGCTTTTGGCACATCATTTGAAAGTACACTGCCACACGAGCTTAGTTTTCGTAAACCAAAGTTTGTAATCAGTTTTGTCCCGCTAAACGGGGGGGTGGCCAGATACACCTCACACTCAGCAAAAATGCTGGAGGATTTATTGGAGGCAAAGATTATATTTACCCGGATGCCCTTCATGATGTCAATGAAGTTTCGGGCAACCTCGACCACCATGCAAGGCAACATGGCTATGAAGAAAAGAATGTGCTTATACCAGGGGTCCGGTCCCCAAAACTCGTGCACAAACCCCACGTTTGTATACTTGACAGACTCCTGAATACGTAATTTTTTTTAATTATATAATTAAATCAATGTTAAATTTAATCATATAAATTATGGTGGGAGAACTGGGAAAATTTGAAACTTGCAATGTGTTGCAATAAGCATGACTTATCTGATTGGACCTAGTTCTAATTGGACTAGTGTGTGAAGACTTCCTGGTAAGACATTCAGAAGATGTTATAAAGGGACAAATAGGCGTTTACCACTGTATGCTTAACTTCTCCGTTCTAAGAATGGATAGAGGCTCTTGTTTTACCTATAGGAAGCAAGATTGCACACTTGTTGATGGACAATAGACTTTGTTTAAATGCTATGTCACAAACACTTCAAGCACAGGGATGTGGACTTACGTAAACATGTTTCAGCAAAACTGAAAAGATGATGAAATTTCGACTGTCTTTGCTTGTTTTGTGTTTGCATCATTGGAAATTTTGCTGTGGACAAATTCTGATGCAAGGTTAGTTCCTCTTTGCCAGTTGACAAGAGTTTTCATCGAGTGTAGACCTCTCAACAGAAGGTGGAGAACTTTCATAACATTGATTTATAAAAATCAATGGTCTGTAGTACAATTCTGGAAAGTTGCCAGAATTGGTCAGAGCTGCTCCAAATTTGGTGCCTTTGGAAAAAACAAAGGTTAAATAAAAATTTCAGCAGGGACACTTTGCTATGTAACAGTGACATTCACCTTTAATGCACTCTTTTCTTCTTCTTTGCGTATGAGTAAGCAGTAAACATGTGTAAGCGTTGAGGCCAACTCATGTGGGTGGGTGGGGTTAGAGAAATCTAGGTCCACCGGTGGACGAAAGGAAAGGTAGGGCACTCACTCATTGAGAATTATGAGCACAGTCTGTGATGGAGAGCCAAATTGGCAGGCTGGAGAGGGCCGCAGCCCCCATCGGTTGCATATTGCTGTTGTGAATCCGCGAACTCTGTGCGATCCGTACGGGACCATTCCTTGCGTGGGAGATTGCTGCAGGTGGTAGTTCTGTCTTAGTTTGTGAGTGGAGAAATTGGTCTGGTCTGGAGTATCAAGCCAGGCAGTATTCCATGTCTGTAAAGATGTTGAAATGGGGAAAACTGGAGAGCTTTTTTAGCGGTGTGTCGGCAGAAAGTTTGGCGAGAGCGCAGTATGTGGCTGTCTTCTACGAGTGGGTGTGATTCTTGACGGGTGTTATGCAGCAGGTGCTGTTGTCCAGCAGGGCCTTATCACTAGTTTGTGGTGTGTGGTGTGTTCTCTCCGAAGTGCTGAGGTGCCCCAATGCTTGAAAGCATGGTAGGAATTCAGTGGTATGGAGTAGGACGGGGCAGCCAGTGATGGTTTCAAGCGTCTCGTTGAGTACCGTATCCAGCTTCTTTGTGTGAGGGAGGTGTGAGAGCTGTTTGCACCATGCTGGCGGCGGCATATTCAGCAGTGCTGTAGACCCAGAGCCAAGGCCAATGGTGCGTAGGGTCGTGGGCTGGCACCCCATGAAGATCAAGCAAGTCGGCACAGGAGGTTATTCCTTTGAGATACCTTGGCGCATACGGACTCGAGGGTTTGCCGGTATGTAAGTGCCGGTCAAGCTTGACTCCAGGTAGGTTGGTGTAGAGTGTATGCAGAGACGCTCCATGAGGTTGATTGAAGTGACGATGAGCTCTTTGGTGTTGAGGTGGAAGGCAGGAGCGGTGTCTTGGTTCACTCAGTTCAGTCTCCAGGTCTTAAGATATGCGGCAAGGTAGGCCCATGTCTGAGTAAGTGTGCTTTTCTCTTCTGTCCAGTGCTGTCGATGTGAATGAAGGAGGGCAAGATCGCGGCGGCCATATTGTCTAGATGTTGTTGAGGTTAGTCGCTGATATACAAGTGCACAGCATTGGAGCCAGTACAGATCTTGTGGTACTCGTTCATCAGACGACGCAGGCGACAACTCTGTCCATCACTGGTATTGAGGACAAAGCTACGGTTTGCAAGCCGTACATATGAATTGTACAAGGTGACCATCCCGGATCGTCACCCTGGAGAAGCTTGGGTACGGGCCCTAGTGCCACACGGTGGCGTATGCCGGCAGTAAGGTCCACCAGATGACAGATGCCGCCTGCACTACTGCGCTTTTCAAAGCTTTCCTCAAGATCATTTGTGAGTTTTACAATCTGGGGGACAGTGCTCGGCCACGGCGAAATCTGATTGTTCGTCAGGCAGAGGGGTTCGACGACGGGCTCCAGCAGAGCCAGGATATCCTCTCAAGGAGTTGAAGGAGACACACAGTAGGATATTGGGCGGTATCTTAGGTTGTCGCAGGCTGGTTTGGTTTACGGTTTAGGGAGTGCGGATGATAGTAGCTTCTACTCCAGATCTTGGGTAGGACTGGTGGTGAGGCGGCATATGAACGGCAACAGTGTAGAACTCTGGAGCAATCTAGCACATCGGGGCCGCATGGATCAAGAACTCTTCTCGGTATGTTATCAGGGCCCTGGGCCTTTCACTCTTAGTTGGCTGATAGCAGATAAGGTGGGAGTAAGCTAATCCTAGTGGAAGGGTTGTTGAAGTGACCACCACGCAGGGCGAATCGAACAAAGTTTGGTGATCACTTTTTGACAGAGCGAAGTGTGGTCCTTATCAATGTTCTTGATCCTTATCAATGTTCGTTTGCGAGGAGTTGCTAAGCGATTGAGTTGGCAGTTAACAGGACCATTTCGAAGGTTTTGAAATTCTGCCGGTTGAGTGAGACGGATTTATAGTTTCCAGGCCTTCCTGCTGGAGTGGGTGAAAGTCTGGATTCCTTGGACCGGTCTCCAGATGGTCACGGCGTTCCTAATCACTGAGTACTGTTGGCAAATTTTATACCATCAAGCTGCAGTTTATTCCAGTGTTTCTCTAAAGTCTACGAGTCTATAAATTAATCGGCCGGTTTAGCGAAAAAGGATTTTGGATTTCGCGAAATAGTTGAACTGTACCAGCAAGATTGTGCTCGCCAAGATTGTTTTGCAATTACATCTTGGTCAAGTCAATCTTCTTACCAATAGTCATTGTGAATTTGTTTTATGGAACATCGGGAGGTTACTTTTCTGACTCGAGTATGTATGTAACAAGTACTAACTCATGCTATGTCATACATAACACACCTTTTCATACCAATTCACCAGTGGTTTGGACAAATTCGGTCCACTCAGGACAAGAGCATGGGTTGACACCCTGGGTTTGGCACTGCATTTGACAACCATGCCACAGATCCAAACCCCCAGGTTAAAGATTTTGAAAGACCATGGCAGGTGTTGCCGTAATTTGTGACCGTTGCTTTTGATAGGAAATTTTATTCAGTGGGCAGGGTTTTGTAAGAGCAAACATGCAAATATCATTGGTTGTTGCCTATCTATATGAGACGATATTAGATAGTGCTCGTCGACGAAGTGTTTACGCGGCAATGTAAAGGTTTATGCAGTGCAACAGCTAGTAACGGGTGGTTCATTTCTGACAGTGGGGGAATAATTTGCCTTTTTAAACTAATATTATTAAATTAAAAATAGTTCGGTGATTTATTTAGGCACTATCATGTGATTTGCTGAAATCAGAGAAAGAAACGATAAAAAAAAAAAAAAACAAAACAATCATCAAAATCAGATTGTTTGCAGTATGTAACAATTACAGTTATCCTTAAGACCAGAAGCACCTAATAAGGGACAGAATCAGAAAATTTTAGTCATTATGTCCGTTAGGACACTTACTACAACACGTATTGAATGGGGAAGTTTTTCTTGGAACCCTGCGTTTTATCTTCCCTTTCGTCAATCTTCAGTTGGACAAAATGTAACTTTTGATGAGGAATTCTACAGTCTTCACTTTGACGTTACTCCTGCAAATTTCAAATATTTTTCAATCACTGATAGTGTCTTTAAAAAACAACGAAACTAATAAGAATGAGGGGGATTAAAAGATAAGCATTGTTGTTTTGCCTCTCGTGTCAAATTGGATGGGCAGTCCATTATTTTAGGTAGTACTATTGAACTGGCCCTCCAATATTGACACGATATTAGATAGGCAAAACAACAAATCCTATCTTTTATTCTTAAGTAATGTGCTTATACCAGGTGGTCAGGACATGATACATGAGTATCACGACACTTGCATGAGACATATGCATTATCATGACCTGGCACAGATTTTTGAAAATACATGACCAGCGGTACCTTTCAATTTTCATACTTACTGCTATCGATAGGGGAAGCAAAATGTGCATATACCATGTGTCGGATATGATTCTTGAATTGGTACCCATGAACTGTGTAAGGACATTTGAACCCAGATATATTGAAAAAATAAACTAAAGGCCTATATCCAACTTGTCTTTTCTTGGTACTCTAACAATGATTTGCGCTTCTCAGTAGCTTAAGGTAGCACCACAATAAGACAGCAATGACATCACAGCTGTTTGAGCCAAGTAAATGCTCTATTGTAGAACAGTTTTTAGCAGGTGCAGCCATAGATTAGACAAGGCTAGGTATCAAATCTATGTGCATTTTGATGATCGAAGTAATAAAGGTTTGCATTCAATGCCTAGAGACTAAAGGCTGCGGTTGCAAGTTGGTTATAACCAAGCACGATATGTTGAAACTATACTCTATGTCAGATTTGTTCAGAGTTATTTACGTGCGCCGAGGTGACATGCTCAAACCGGAAGTGAATGCCGGATTGGCTGACAATAGGTCGACCTCCTCATTGGTTAATCGCGCATGGACTACCCATAGATCCGCCATTTTATTGGCAGATATACGACCGGCGCGCGTTGCCCCCCTTTGAACAATTCTGGCAGCAACTGTAGATTAATCTAATTGTCCAAAACCCTTTCAACTAAAAATGAGGAGTATTGGTACATTTGAAAACTTCTTCAAAGAATATTAGACATTTTTGAGAGCGCCCCCAATTTCAAACTTGAGTATTTTTGCAGTGAAGTAGTAATTGTTAGGAAAGCTATACCTGCGAACGAGGAATGCTAAAAATGCGTATTTATCCACCAAAATAAGCGATTTTGTAATTCGAATTGGGGATCCCAGATTGGACTTCTTAACGGGCAGAGCTTGAAAGCTACGTTTAGTCCGTCCTGATGAAATAGTGCCAACTCGAGCAACCTAACCTCTCTAACTTGGCTTGCATGTGAAACTAATGGATGAGCGTAGAACACTACATTGCGCTATTCCCGGATATTTCACATTGGAAGGCCGTTCCAGCAGCCGGTTTATTATTATCGGGATCCCCGATTAATAATTATTATAGTACAATAATTCCTTCGTTTGTGACACATGACATTTTCGAAGATTAACCATCACAGGTATAGGTTTAATCGCCAGTAGTTACAATGCAATCGTGTAAAAAATCTCCAAAAATTTTTGAAAAATTGGGGTGTTCTTAAAAATGTGTAATATGCTTAAGTCGGTAGGGACCATTGTAAACCTTATTATCTGTTATGCAGACAGAGGTCCCTACGTGCATAGCTGCCCTTAGTCAGAAATTCCCATCAAAGATACTATTATGCAAAGTCGTTGAGTCGTGGCTCTTGAAATGGTTCTTCAGATGACCCAGTCATGTGAGGAGAACCATTTCAGGAGCCAACTGATCAAGGAAAGATAAAAGTCATCCTGATACATGGCCGCACACAGATTTACAACCTGGAGCTATTGCACTTACAACCTTCTTGCACAACATGCCTAATTCTGTCTTACCCAATCATCCCTGACCACAAGCAGTCTTGAATCCATCGTTGTCAATTAAAACATTGAAGTTTGACCGCAAATACCTCCTGGCTTGTTGTGATGAGTCCATCTACTGTTGCCCGTTTTGCATATCAAGTGCCATTACTCCCCCGCGAAACAAGGCTTTTGCCCGCCAAAATAGAAGAGTGCACACAGGAGGTTTTCGTCAGCGAAAAACATTACAGCTGAAACAATCGATAGTTTTTTTATTTTGTTGTAATGGCCCGTGTAAGTCTTGTTATGAATGACAAGACTGATTCTTGTGAAACTTAGTCTTGTGCAAATGGGGAATCTTAATCAAATGATCGTACTTTCCTCACCTAATAAGGTAAAAATTATTTGGCTTTGTTCATCCGGGCATTGAAAGTATTCCGTTTACATGCGCGCCTCTAGCCACAAGAGTGGCATTCTCCAAACATTACACATGCGTGGTGTGCGATAGTGTTGGATGCAGTTTCGCCCACGCAGTTTCCATAATAAAAGTTGCTAATTTGGTGTGGAGTGAACATAGTAGAGCCACCTTCATTTTGTTTACAAGCCACAACAAACATTTAGGACTTAACCGAGGCCTAAAAAAAATGTTTGATTGGCGTAACCCGGAACGACCTATTTTACCACCGACCCTAAATATTTTATTTTTTGGTGTGCAAAAAAAAAGTTTTTAAAAACAGGAATTTAATGAAATCATGTATTCGTACCTAAAGGATTGCAGGACATTCAATGATGACAAATAAAAAGATTGTGTTACAGAAAAAGTGCAAGAGGTGCCATTTTGTTTTTGTATGTGTTGTATTATGTTGTGTTTGGTAGGAGAAAACATAAAAAAAAAAAAAAAATCGACCTACCTACCCTATTTTTTTCTCGGTTATCAATCAAACAATTTTTTTTTAGCGCCTGTTATGGGAATTTGACTTTTTTATTAGACCCTTAGATCTGATTATCTGTTTTGGCTCACCTGTTTGAAAAACCCCATAAAACATCTAAAGTGCCATCTCTATTTCATCTACAAGTCGAAAAGCGCTTTTGTTCTGAGTACATGGGAAGTTCTGTATCACACATCGTCAACACAAAATGCTACACGTAGATAGAATTCCCCCTCATCTTTTCCGGCAGTTTTGCTTTATTGTAGTGCATTGGCAATACAGTACATAGAGTTCCGTCCTATATTTTTGTTCATGCTGACGTGGTAGTAGGTGAGTAATGCGAAACAAGACAAAAGTGACGCGGATATAGACGGACATCATCATTACCACGTAGAAGGCTTTGCAGGCAGCGGCTTATGTCTTGTCGTACTGCACAACAGTGGGACCACGAGGCATTCGCATCGCCCCTTATGTTAAGAATTGCTATAATCAAATTTTAAAATTTGCTCAAAGCAAAGGTTGCCAACTTTACACCAATCCCGATCACCAGTGCGGCGGTTCAGAATCCTCTTTTTCTGGGGGCAAACGGGGGGGGGACAAAGTGAAATCTTGGGGGGGCAAAAGTGAACTCTGGGGGGCAAAATATGGAAAGTTGGGAAATTGTTCCCCAATTTTGGCCCAAAATCGCTGATTTTTGTGCCACAAATCACGAATTGTGCCCTCAAAATCCTCATTTTTTTTTTCGACAGGGAGGGGGCAAACTGGGTGGTCAAGAAAAAAATTGGGGGCAAATTCCCCCCTGCCCCACCGGTGCTGCCACTCCTGCCACTGCCAATTCAAGTTCTTCATGTTCTTGATGAAAAAGTAATGATTAAACAAAACCTTTTCAGTAACATCAAAATGTCTTTAAAATTTTAACACTTTTTTTTAAAAACAACCAAAATCTGATTCTTACATAGAGGTTAACATTATAAATAATTACGGTTTTTAATCTCAACTCTTGCCCTTAGGCAAATTCTAGAGAATTTAAAATTTTGATTACTTACATGACAGCAAACAATGCAAACTTGGGAGACAACAGCTTTAACACATCGCCATAATTGCAACATTTCCAACAGACATACGAACACAAACACCGAACGGGAAGTGCAGCTTAACCATGGAGATAGTGGTATTCAGGTTTTAATTAATCAATCTCTGTTATACAAATTGAGTTTGCGAATTCTCTCCCATCAATGGTCCCACTGAGATTACAGAACCCGGGACCCTTTGGTCCGAGGTAAGCTTGCTGACCGCTCGAACCCACCACTGTCCCAAGCGTGTTCCTGTTAACAAGTGAACACACTTTTATAACAACCATATTCACATAAATTCCCTGAGCTATTAAATGGAAGGAAACAGTCAATAAGTAATTTGGGAACTGAGCCACACTTTGCCAGAGAAAGATCCCATTTGTCTTATTCAAAAGACTTATGATAATTAATTATCGAATTTGGACATAACTATTTATTTTATTTATTTATTGAAAACTTCTTTTGCCTGGGGAACAAATTCAGTAATCAACACTGTTCTTCAATTTGGCCCAGGGTCAAACATATACATAAAATGACATCATACACCACAATAATGTACACCGAATATAATAGGTGCAGAACATAATTAAACTAAAACGAATAGGTGGCCATGACACCACCAATGACTTGCTGAACCAGGGGCAATAAAGTGGGCAGTCCAAGGGAGCAGCCTTACCCAAACTGGAGCAGGGACGGTCAAATGGTAACAATAAAAACTTTGGCCAGCAAGCCAGGTTGCCCATACCACCCAAATTACATCCCCACTCCAGGCTGGAGGCAGCTCCCCCTTGGCCAACACCAACATTCATCATCCTAGCTTGCAGAAAAAATACATCATAGCCCCTAAACAATAAAAAAAAATTCAATCATAAACTTATATACAGACCAACTAATCAGGAACCTGTATATAATACAAATACTGTTAATCCCTAAATAATTAGCAAGATGAAATGGATATAATGTAGAATCCATCACATTGAAGGTTCTGAATTGGGGTCCAGTGGGTAGCTATGATTTTGATTTTGGAAGGGGGCTGGTGTCACAGAACATCTGAACCGCCCGCAACATGTGGGTTCCCAGACTCATTTTTGAATCCTAGCCGATTGACGTACTCCAATAAAATCGATGACTGTACTCAATCGCAAGTTGTGGAGACTTGTGTTTACTCTAAACCATTTTATATGACTACACACTTCACTCCAGTGGAGTGCAGGTACATCACATGCTTCTTTTATTGCTTTAAACTTACAGAGACACTGGCACATTTGAAAAAATAGTGCGCCCTCAAGATCTCTCA
>JAMKCH010008557.1:0-75572 GCA_023653785.1 Ophioderma brevispina
CCAACTTGGTTGTGGCTACTTAGGAGTTTTGGACACTTCTATTATAGATTTTTCTTTGCCTTAAAACATATTGTTTAGACACTTAATTTGTACTTCTAACTTGCCGACTTTTCAAGTTATGATACAATCAGAAAAATGGCGGCATTTTGGACGCCTTCTTAGTTAGGAATTGTGAGTTTTTAAGTTCTAAAAATTAGACCTTTATTAGATTCCCTGTGGCCTTAAACATATATAGACACTTGGTTTGTATTGCCAACTTGTCTGGTTGGAAAGACGATAAAATAGAAAATGGCGGCATTTTGGACGCCATCTTGGATTTGGGAGAGAGCTCCAGGGGGATTTGGGGACTTTTAGTAGTATTTCTACTCATATTCTGGACCTATCCTGAAAAATCAGATTTTATCAGCTATTTCCAGGTTAAAACTAATGCTCTGGACTATACAGGGGGGAGACAAAGTGATCCCTAGTGTCGTCCTGCCTTAGGGCATGCAACACAAAAAATCACAAATTGGTTATAAAATTCGGGATCCGGAATTTTTGTTATACACGGTATCATATGGCACGTAATACTGTACACAATGTTTACTTCATCAAAACGAAAGATCGGATTCACCTCAAACTCGAAAATGGTGCAATTAGGTTACTATTTAGTTCTAGTTGACTATTTGTAATTATGACCCAACAAATTATATTTCGAATCTCGAGTCAGCCTTTAATTCACACCATAGAACATAGCACTTACTTGGCCTCCAGGATGGACATTAGCCTATAATGAATGTCTTTGCATTGCACCAAGAGCATTCCTATTAACAAATTCAGTTAAAAATTACATGTAATATGATGTGGTGCCCTAAATGTGCAATCTATCTTCCTGGATCAGATAAAATTCCACTTTTCATGCACACACATTTACAAGACAGTGCAGGGCAAAGACCAGTGAGACATAAGCTAACCCTTTTCTTCTTCAATACTACCTGTCATTCCTAGGATGGCAGTGCTGTTCAATCCTGATTCTCCCCACCCCCTGGTCTTACAAATATACATTTCCAAAGGAGTTTAGGCAAAGTACAGATTACCAAAAGTGATAAGTATACAATCGACAATGGCTTTGTGTTTCTGTCATCAAAAGGAATGGCAGGAGATTATTTTTAATAAAACCATATGTGGGATAACCTACTGGTGGATCTTAGAGTAAGGGTTGATGGTGAATGCTTGGCAAACAGGTCTAAATTCCTTTTCCCTAACACTCCTTGAGTAGTCTATGCTCTGGGAATGGCATTTTTTATATGTGACCTGCTCCCCGAAACCCAGATCAAAGTCTGAAATAATGCATTTTTGAGATATGTACAGATTTGAAATGCTGATAAACAGCTAAAAATGATTCTCACATGTAAATATTACACTTCCTTTTGTCCATCAAATTCGATACTTGCATGGAAAGTCTTTGTCCATTGATTTTACACAGGTAGTTGATCTTCTCCTACAAAGTTCTGGTGCCCCACAAGCCCCGCCGCATTGGGTTTTATGGGAGCAGAGTTACACATTTTGGTCTCACTGTTTTCTTTATTATCCCTACCCTAAGTAAGAAGCTCAGCTTGGAGTCCTGTAGGGGACTGCTGTCTTGCCAGTGCTATTATCTACCAGGGCAGTGATGACATTGCCCAAAGCAGACAAACTCTTGTTGATACTTCCAGGCCTCTTTCAATCTCACCCCTTGTAGTTTTGGTGTAGTTCTGCCTCTCACTTCCCGCAAGATCAACCCGATGTAGCTGTGATCTCGATATTGGACAACAACAGCTTTGTTTCTGTTAAGTTAATGGGAATTTTTTTTTTTAAATAGATAGTAAATTGAAAATTCATGCTGTACTCAATTTACCAATTCAGGTTTTCAGGGTTATTCCATCTCATTGCCCAACATAAGTAAATATACATATTGTAACAAAATAAAATATGAACATGAAATTTAATAGAACAAAAGACTGATTTAGATATAAATAAGTATTCAATATTGCAAGAGATGGGGATGCCACTTAAAACGCAGGGCGTGTAACACCAAAAAAATTTAGGGCACCATGCGTAAAATTACACATAAAACAACATAATATGAAAAACTGCCATTTAAATGAAATAACAAAATTAAAAAACACAAATAAATTATAAAACACAAGGAAAATTAAAGGGTCTGACCAAAATTACAATTATGAGAAGTTGACCAAAAAAATAGAGGAAAAAAAAACGTTAAATAAATAATAAATAAATAATTGCTTCTAATTTCCTATCCACAGTTTTTTTAATGTCAAAGCATATCAGGGATTATCAACAAACAATCCATTAGGGATTAAGGATGAACAGTGGGAGCAAGATAGCAATTAACCTCTAGATAAGGGGCAGCTCTATGGAAGAAGCCAATATGTGGGCTCAGAAGTGATATATCATGCTGCCAGGAGAGATCTTTGCTGAGAGTGAGGCCAAGTATTGTACGTTCTCTGCCTCTGTGAGTGTGGTACCAAAAGAATTGGAGGGTAGGATGGTTATCTTGTACATCTTTTCGATTTGATATGGTGGAAGCCTTGATTTATTGGCACCAAAGAGATCAAGCCAACCAGGAAATAACCCATTTTAATTTTGCCTCATTTGAACCATAATAAGATACTCAAGTTTTTTTAAGCCATCTGGGTTGTTGGCTCTTATGAGTTTTTTTGGACCACTTCTAATTAAGATTTTCTTTGCCTTAAAACATATTTTTTTTTAGATAGACACTTAATTTTACTCTAACTGGCCGACTTTCAGTTATGATACCAATCAGAAAAATGGGCGGCCATTTTGGACCCAGTCTTATTTAGGATATTTGTGAGTTTTTAGTCTAAAAATATGACTTTATTAGAGTTCCCTGTACCTTACCCTAGTGTAGACACTTTGTTTTGTATCCCACTTGTCTTGGAAGTTTACTATAACATAGAAAATGGCGGCCATTTTGACCCATCTTGGATTTGGAGAGAGTCCAGGGGGATTTTTGGGGACTTTTAGAATGTTATTCTACTCATAGTCCGGGACCTATCCTGACAAAATCAGCTTGTTATCATCTATTTCCAGGTTTAAAACTAATGCCTGTCCTATACAGGGGACAAGGGATCCCTATCGTGTCCTCCTGCCTTAGGGCTGCAAATCACCAAAATCACAAAATCAACTTTGTTAAAAAATTCGGGATCCGGAATTTTTGTTATACATACGGTATCCGACTGGCACGAATACTGTACACAATTTTACTTCATCACAAAAACGGAAGATCGGATTCATCTCAAACTTCGAAATTGTGCATTTGAGGTTAATATCTTTAATTCTATGATGACTATATTGTAATTATGACACCAACACATTATATTTCGAATCCTCTGAGTCAAGCCTTTAATTCCACACCCAAGAGAACATAGCACTGACTTGGCTCCATATGGACACATTTAAGCTATAATGAAGTCTTTGCATTCACCCCCCCCACCAAAGAGGCATCCTATTAACAAAATCAGTTTCCAAATTCACACTGTTAATATGATTGTGCCCTAAATGTTCAATTCTTATCTTCCTGGATCAATAAAAATTCCACCTTTTTCATGCCCACACATTTACGACTCATGCAGGGCAGACCAGTGAGACATAAGCTAACCATTTTCTTCTTCAATCCTACTAACCGGTCAATCCCCTAGGATGCAGTGCTGTTGCACTCTGCCTTCTCCCACCCCAGCCCCTGTTCTTACAAATAAACCTTCCCCAGAGTTTAAGGCAAAGTACAGTTTCCAAAAGTGATAATATACACTCGACAATGGCTTTTGGGTTTCTGTATCTAAAAGGAGGCGGAGATTATGTTGTTAATCACATAATGTGGTGGATAACCTACTGGTGATCGTCAAGTAAAGGAGGGTGATGGTGACTGCTTTCAAACAGGTCTTAAATTCCTTTCCCAACCCTCCTATAGTCCTATGCTCTGGTATGCCATTTTTATTTGGACCTGCTCCCACAAACCCAGATAAAAGTCTGCAAATATGCATTTTGAGATATGTAACAGATAGTGATGCAGATCAAACCAGCTTTAAAATGGATTCATCAAAATGTAATCTTACACTTCCTTTGGTCCATCAAATTCGATACTTGCATTGGAATCTTTGTTTTCCACCATTGATTTACACGGTTATTGATCCTTCTCCTAAAGGAGCTCTGGTGACATTGTCTGGGTTTTTATGGACAGGTCAAATTTATGGTCTCACTGTTTTCCTTATTATCCCTTACCCTAAGAAGAAACTCATCTTGGAGTCCCTGTAGGGTACATGCCTGTCCTTGCATGTGCTATAGCTACAGGCATGTGACATTGCCCAAATCAGGACAAACTCTTGTGATACTTCAGCCTCTTTCAATCTACCCCTGGAGTTTTGTGTCTTTATGCCTCTCACTCCGCAAGATCAACCAGATGTTCGCTGTGAGACTCGATATTGTACACAACACCAGCCTTTTTTTTCCCTGGTTAAGTTAATGATAATAACTACTAGTAAATGAAATTCAGGCATGTACTCTCAATTTTAAACACATTCAGGTTTCAGGTTTATTTCCATCTCATTGCCCTCCATTATATAAATTGGTAACAAATATAAACTATGAACATGAAATGTATAGAACCAAAGACTGATGTAGATATAATAATATTCAATAGCAAGAGATGCTTGAGATGCCACTGCCCACTTAAAACGGGGGGTAATTATGGCACCCATGCGTAAATTTACACATAAACCCATAAATTATGAAACTTAGTTTGAAAATGTTATAACAAAATCATAAATTAAGAAACACCCGAAAATAAGTCTGACCAAAATTACAAATTATTCAGTTGACCACAAAAATAGAGGAAAAAACACGTTAAATAAATATAGATAAAATAATTGCTTTCCCAGTTTCCTATCCACAGTTTTTTTTATGTCAAAGCATATCAGGGCATTAACAACAAAACAATCCATTAGGGTATGCTGAACAGTGGGAGGCAAGATAGCAATTAACCTCTAGATAAGGGGCAGCTCTATGGAGGAAGCCAATATGCTGGGCTGCAGACCTTGCTAATATAATGGCTGCAGGAAGCGCTTGCTGAGAGTGAGTGCCAATAATATTAGCGGTCTCTGACTTCTCTTCCTCTGTGAATGTTGTACCAAAGATGGGGGTTAAGGATAGGTGTCTTGGGCATCTCTGCGATTGGATATGGTGACAGCCATACATTAATTGGCACCAGAGATCACGCCAACCAGACATAACCCATTTTAAATTTTGCTCAGATCCTGGGGTTTAAGAGAGGTCAAGCAGCACCGCACTTCTATCCTCTTTAGGCCTAACCTGGTTAAGAGTTTTGGTCTTTCAAGCATATCTTTCAAGCATATATATATATAGTATATATATATTATAATATATATATATATATAATATATATATATATATATACATATCAAGTAAAATGGGTGGAAATCTTATTCCCAGCTCAACGCAGCACACAGTTACTCTGGTAACTATGTATGCTACAAGTTTATGACCCTGCAACGCTTTTTTGACGTTATTGTTTTGAATCAAAGCGATAAGGATTTTGAAAAAAGTCACAGATGTAGCAAATGTGTCATCACACGAAGACATGCCATCGAAATCACTACTCGCAGAGCCAGCGACACCATCGTGCTGGGCTGGGCTAAAGGGCCTCTCTCATGGTTCGAACTGACGCCCACTTTCCTACGATTCCTTCCTCTCTCTTCCGGGACATCGCTAAAAGAGAGGGCCCATTGAGATTATTCCATGTCCACTAGCCAGGCAACAAAGGTAGTCCTGGGGCAGCATTGCCAGAGACTCTCTTTTATTTTAGCTTTTTTACAATCTACCAAAAGTAAATCGCACTAATATGCAAGTTATGAAATATAGAATTACAGTATTAGTCCGCCTATGACCCTGTCTGCTTCTTCTGCTTCTTGATATAGGCAGCAGTAAACATGTGTAAGTTTTGAAGCCAACACACTGTTGGTTGGTGTGGGGTTAGAGAAAGCTATGTCCACCGGCGACCGAAAGGTAGGGCAACTCATTGAGAATTTGTCCGCAGTCCGTGATGGAGAGCCCACTTGTCCAGCTGGCGATGGCAGAGCCCCCTTTGCCATTCCCTTTGCTGATCAGCAATTTGCACTTTGTAGGGTTTTTCCTGAAGGAAAATACTAACATTACATGCTACTATATGATTGTACTGAATTCAATACTGAATCCTCTAACTGCTACGCTATGATGCCATGCAGAGGTACGTTATCATTAACTCACGCTCCCAGCTTTATGTAAATAACGAAGTACGCATGCGCATTGGAAAGGAACATAAACAAACCTCATAGGAAAGAATTGAATTTATTACTGTGGGTTCATATCCAAATCCAGAGGTGTTTTGAATTCAATCCCATTATGCATTGCAATGTGCCTATACTGTACTGTACCACTTCTGTCAGTACTTAGGATAAAAGTGTTCCAAAAGTTTTTAAGAACACGGACATGTCATATAATCATGCAAAAATGCCCTAGTACTATGCTTTTGTGGGCGAAAATGAGCATATAGTCAGATTTTTTTGTGTGTTAAGCATAGGATTTTTTGTGGATCACGCCCTATTGAAAGTGAAATTTCCCAAACCTGGTGCATTGTGGGATTGACTCACGCCAACCCTCTGATCCAAATCGGTGTAAATTGTAGAATCAATCTGACAGAATAATTGCTTGACAAAAAATCCAGGCCCTTTGCAGTGATTTTTTCGGTAGGCTTGGGCTACATACACGCAACTGCATCGTCGATTTTCCCAAAAGTCTTTGGTATTCATTATTACACACGCACGGGGTGAGAAATTGACCAATGAAGAAATCTGTTTACTTTTTCTCTTTTCCTCATGCTATTCCCTTACATTACATAAATTCCTTTCCCTAAATTATTTATGTGACTAGATGATGACAATTTGAGTCAACTATTAGCCTAATGCACTCCCATGTCAATTATTGGTCGTGCTTAAGTAAATACCTCAACGCTAACAATCATCCTAGGTCAGTTTTGTCATAGATGTTGTACGCTTGCATTCCAACAGGTGAATGTGGTTGCAATGCTCTACTAGGAAATATCATCCAAAAATTATTTCCATTGACGATATGAGGTCGCGGAGAATTGAATGTCCCCGTGATTGCATTTTGTGTGCTTGGGAAAGTAAGGCATCGCTTTTGGCTAGTTTAATTATTGACGTTTGTCTCAAATATATCTTCATAAGGATGGAAATTTGCTGCTCCATTTCAAAAAAAATTGTAAATATAAAGACCATGTTACCATTTTACATATTTCTTTACACGGCATTAAAACTCAACAATGGGTTTATTTTAGATTGCAATACATTTCTTGCAAATTTCTCAGCGTGTTGACGGTTTTGACGTAATTAAATAAGATATCTAATTTTGGCTAAAATTTGTTAATCATCTTCTGTTTAAAGTGATTTTCTTATATTTCAATTTCATACCTTGGACGATTGATGGCATTGTGGGAGTCAATCGATATAAACGCATCCTCTTGGTTTTTAAAGGTATTTACCTCGGAAAATAAAACCAGAATTTAATAAGGTTTTAACATTTTAATACTAAATACGGTCTCTCATTAAGAGTAAGATATTACTATGTCTCGTTTTTTGAAATAAAATAGTATATACAACATTCTCGCTGAAAATATCGAGGTCTTTGATAACCCATTGTAAATACTTTTAAATTTTAATGACTTAGTCAGACCCTTCACTGACATTGTCTTATTTTGTTTTTATTTTTAGATTTTATATTTTACATTGACATGTTTAGAAGGGACGAATTTCCTATCTTTATATGTATATGCAACATGACGATATGAAGGCTTAGTTCGCGTGTCTACCATTATAGAATCCTCCATTTGGGAGAAAGATACATTTTCGTTTTTACGTCTTTATGAATAGTGAGACAAGCATTCACTCAGGGAACCCTCTAAATCATGCGATGGAAAAGGAACCCTCAGGTGCTATTGTTCAGGATTTCTAGAAAAAAAGCTGGGACTTAATAATGAGATTCTTAACAGCTGTGAAAATGTAAGCAATTTCATTGGCTGATGCCTGGGGTCAATTCGATAATTGAATCCAGTAGTACGCGCTGCGTATTGAATTTATTTTTAGGTTGAGAGCTCGCGTCATACCGCGTTTTTCTGCTTTGCGCGCGAATGCCAAAGTTGAGCTCGTTGCGTTGATAGTTTTGCGTTCAGGGGTTGTTCGATTGTTTGCACGGGTGATGGCAGTCCATTCTTGTTGTATTTAAGCGTAAAGTATCGCGAAATTGGGTTAAAATGACCTTAAATGATAAAGCTGTTTAAGAATGAGAATAAAGGATGAGTTGGGACCGGTACTCTCTTTAAGACGAATGTGAACCCGGCGACACCATTTTTTTGCGTGGAAGAATCCGGCTCCGGCTCGTTCTTCACTTAAAATAATGGTATCGCCTTGGTTCAATTCGTCGTAACGAGAGTCCGGTTCCCAAAATCATACCGTGATTACTCTAAATAAAGGTATGATTTGGGAACCGGTACTCTCTTACGACGAATGAACCCAAGGCGATACCATTATTTTAAGGGAGAAACGAGGCCGGAGGCCGATTTCTTCCAAGCAAAAAATGTGTCGCCGGGTTCAATTCGTTCGAAAGAGAGTAACGGTTCCCAAAATCATAACTTTATTCTAATTCTAAACAGCAATTATCATTGAAGGTCATCTTTAACCAATTCGCGATAAGTTACGGCTTAAATACAACAAGAAAGGACTGCCACCACCCGGTGACTGCCACAACCAGTGGACATAACAATCGAACAACCCCGTTGAACGCAACGATCATTACGCAACGAGGACGCAAACGTTGGCAGGCGCGCGCGCGAAAGGTAGCAAAACGCGGTATGACGCGAAGCGCTCTCAACCTAAAAAAGATATTCATAATACGCAGCGCCGTTAATAACTGGGTTCAATTAAACGAATTAAACCCGGGCATTCACCCAAGGAAAGTGCTTACATTTTAACAAGTGTTAAGAATTCGTAACATGCTGTATTTTAGTGTGTTTCCAATTGGAGATTTGCATGTTGTATATGCTGCTGGTATTTAGCATTTGGGATCTAGCAGCGAAATAATCTAAGAGTTATTTTGCTATATAAAGACCAGTACATCTTTTTGGATCCCCAGAGAAGGTATATCGGTGTAGTTCTCACCAGGATCAATTGAATTTGGATTCCACATGAGCTGGAAGATATTTGGTTTGATGTCATCTTTGAAGCCGAAAGAGCTCAGTTTTGGGATCAAAAAGGAGTCAGATTGGGTACTAAAAAGTGGACTTTCGTGTCAGTGGATTTGTGGAAATGTTTGTGGAATTACTGGTGAAGTATCGTGTCGGCGAAAGAACAATGAACCTGTTTGTCTGAACTGCTAGACAAAGTTATCTTCATGGATTTCGCCACTTGCTTCGAATTGATTGATTGATTGATTTTATGGCAGTAATATTCATACATCAGAATATAAAAAATATACATAATTGCACATTATTCAATTACAAAAATTAGAACATTAAAAAACTACAAAGAAACAGAATATGGAACGTCCAGGATAAACCCATAAAGCCGGCTAAAAAGAACGTAATTATGAACGAAGATTCCGACGAGACCTTCCTGTGGAAATATATTAAAGAGAGTGGCCATCTTGAATCTTAACCGTGAGGAAAGCTCATTGTTGAACAACCAATGCTTCGTTTGAATTTCGGGACATTATGGGCCATTCAGAGTAGAATAAATTATCGGGCAGTCATGAGACATTATTAAGTGGACTATAAAAATTGTCCTTTTTTGACATTCCAAATTCTTGAACCAACACTTGATAAAAATGATAATAAAATTTGTTGCTATATAAAAAAAAATCAGTTTGTTGTTTGTTGTCTTTATAATGCTTACATTCACGAGATTTCGTAACACTACCCCTATATTATTTTATGAAAACATGTAATCGTTAAATTATGTAACTAAATATATCTTGCTCTGCTTCATTCGACGCGAATACCTTGAGCTTCTTTAGACGAATAATATAATGTTAATTACGATTCCTTAAACATGAGATATCTTTTCTAAAGTTCAACAACGCCCAAGACAAATCAATAAGGTCATGATTCATATCTCCCAGACAACACCAAATTCGGTTAACCCCCTGGGTCTACCGGCCAATTTGATTGGTTATACATTGGGGTATATGATTTATTAAGCCAATCAGAGACACGGTAAGACAAGAATATAGGTTTGTACAGATTAATGAAGGTCTATTTTGATTGGTTATTCAGCGATTATATCATGTTGTATCACGTAATGAGCCAATCAGAGATACTGTAAGAAAGGTGGTAGACCTCACGGGGTTAACACACAATGCTTACTTTCCAACTCCTGCGGCCACACAGAGAAGGTCTTGAATATCCCGAGAACTGGAATGCGTACTGAAGACAATCTGGAAAAATATACAGAGTATTTAGATATATCAGCTTTAAAACCTCAATCTTATACTATTCGATGGAGCTAAATGTTACACGCTGGATTTTTTTCAATTTGGCACATTTTTTCTTCAAACAACTAAAACATCGTAGCGCTATATGTGGCAATCGGATTACACATAACTCAAAGTTAAGAACAAATGAGACGAACACAACAAAGGAAGTTAATTAGCACGATTCCTATTGTCATACTAATGGTTTATTTCTTTTGTGTAAGAACGCAAGCTATAATAGATGTTAATTAAATAAATTATAAGATTATCTTCTCAGAAGTATAACAACAATACATGTATGTTATCTCGATAGAAAATTCGTAATTAACTAATTAACTCCCCTAATTAACCATCGTATCGCAAAGAGAGGTAGGTCTGATTGGGATGCACTGCAAAAACAGTTGTATAAATTTTGTCGTGTCTACAGGTTTTGACAACATTCAAAACATCACTATTCTTATTAAAATACTTCCGTTACACATGTTTTAAACAGTCAATTACAAATAAGGCCAAGAAAAAAAAAACAAGTTTGTCTCAGAAGACCGCGCGCATTAGGTTTAAAATTGCTTTTTGACCGCATAATTTTTTTTTTAGGTTTTACTCACTTTCAATTTTTTTTGGTAAAAAAAAGTCAGGAAAAAAAATGAACAGTGCCACGAAGCGGCCCCCGAAAACTGAAAAAAAGTGGGCCAAAAATGCATTAAAAAAAGAAGAAGAAAAATCGCATTTCGCATTAGCATTTTCTAAAAAAAAAAACCCGCATTTCGCATTGCGATTTTTCACATTTCTTCTGAGACAAACTTGGTTTTTTGGCCTAACAGAGAACTTCATAATATTCCCTTCTATTTTGCTGCTATAGCTAAAACCACTACACAATACGTGTATACGTTGTTACTACCCCGGGGTTACTACAATGCTATAAAAATGTTTTTAATGGGATAGTGTATCTTGAATTCAGCTTGCGTGATACTAAAAGATCTTTCTTAAAATATTCAATAAATTGTCTCTAGGATAGGCCAGGATAAAGTATACCCGCTGTCATTTATATTACTAATTTTCATATGTCTGAAAGACTTTAATTTCATGGACGTAACCTTGGAGCTCCTAAGGGAAATAACGCTAATATTTGATCTTTCAGACGGTCTTTGCCTATCACCAACCCATTCTTTTATTATGAATCCCCGTAGTTTCATAGCATGTTTGATGAATTTTGCTAATTTTCTTTCTCTCTAAATGTAAAAGAATGAAAATCACTCTTTCAAGGAGTGACTCTAGGGACCAGTCTTTTGTTGGAGTTAAATTTTCCTCTTTTGAAAGTGAATGCTGTCAATTCTTCACTCTTATGAGAGTGACAATTCATTGATGAGGAGTATCATAAACAAAATTCACTCTTTAAAGAGTAAAATTAATTCCAACAAAGACTGGTGCCTAGAGTCACTCCTTGAAAGAGTGATTTTCACTCTTTTACATTTAGAGAATACATTCTGATTTTTTTTTTAAATGGGGCAACATCCATATAGAAACTAATATGGCCAAAAGTTAAAAAAATACCATTTTCGCCATATTGGACATTATTTGAAATTCTAATGTATCATAAATATGTTTATTGTATCCAATAGCATGTACCAGGGTATTTCGCAAATAATTTTAATCCATAAATTTATCGGGCTTATTCTAAAATTATCTGTTTTGGCAGCCATTTTGAGATTGAAGTATGTAACGACTTTTGAAAGTGACAATATTGATTTATTGGGTCCAGTAACACATTTTTTAACAGAAACATTTACTGACATTGTGCTGATTCAACTATTATCAACTATGGCATTCACTGTCGACGCCATCTTGGATATCTCGGGAAAACCACGGCGCATGCCCGGCAGCAATGAATTTTTACGATGTGGGTAAATTGAACACCCTTTCAACCCATGCTATCAGCAGCTATGGGGCTTTTCGTATAAATAAACCTTCTGGGCTGCCGAGAAGATATTCTGAGGATACAGATATTTCTAAATTTGAACTTTATTGTTTGAATACCAACTTGGGTGAATCTAATTCACTGTACTTTGTAGAAAATTCGAAAAAAAACAACAAAACAAGACAAAAAAATACCAAAACAAAACAAAAACATTAAGAATGCATATTTACATTTTAAGAGAAAAAAATAATTGATGTGAGAAAAGAATCTTAAAGCCAATCTTCAAAAACACGATTTTCCCAATTCTTGAATTCCTGTGGAAGAAAAAGTCATTTTTTTGTCATCAAATTTTATAAATGGCAGCATGTCACGGTTAAGTGGTGGGTGAAACTTTTTTTGCACATTAAATGTGCACCATTTCAGTCAAAAAAAAAAAAAAAAAAAATTATAGTGTGTTTTCAATTAACTTGTGCCGTATTTTTCATCAGTTATTCGAAAAGGAAGAAAGACGAACAAAAGTCATGAAAGAAAAGTTGTTGGGCAAGCTTTGACATAACAACTTTGTGTGCGGAACCAAAAGCCGTAACTAATAGCTTAACTTCATTTGTATTCCATTTACCGTATTCTCAGAAGAAAACTATGTGTCAACGACCTATATTATAATGTAAACTGGTTAGTTATTTGTGAACGAGGACAGGTATTTTGTTACTCAACCTGAAACGTGGAGGTGATAACAACTGAAATCATTTCAACTGCGTGGCAATACCGGGCCCAGCTTTAGCTTATGGTTTGATGGTTTCCTGACATTGTCTCTAGGATAGGCCGGGATAAAGTATACCCGCTGTCATTAATATTACTAATTTTCATATGTCTGAAAGCAACATCCATATAGAAACTAATATGGCCAAAAGTTAAAAAAATACCATTTTCGCCATATTGGACATTATTTGAAATTCTAATGTATCATAAATATGTTTATTGTATCCAATAGCATGTACCAGGGTATTTCGCAAATAATTTTAATCCATAAATTTATCGGGCTTATTCTAAAATTATCTGTTTTGGCAGCCATTTTGAGATTGAAGTATGTAACGACTTTTGAAAGTGACAATATTGATTTATTGGGTCCAGTAACACATTTTTTAACAGAAACATTTACTGACATTGTGCTGATTCAACTATTATCAACTATGGCGTTCACTGTCGACGCCATCTTGGATATCTCGGGAAAACCACGGCGCATGCCCGGCAGCAATGAATTTTTACGATGTGGGTAAATTGAACACCCTTTCAACCCATGCTATCAGCAGCTATGGGGCTTTTCGTATAAATAAACCTTCTGGGCTGCCGAGAAGATATTCTGAGGATACAGATATTTCTAAATTTGAACTTTTATTGTTTGAATACCAACTTGGGTGAATCTAATTCACTGTACTTTGTAGAAAATTCGAAAAAAAACAACAAAACAAGACAAAAAAATACCAAAACAAAACAAAAACATTAAGAATGCATATTTACATTTTAAGAGAAAAAAATAATTGATGTGAGAAAAATGAACTCTTAAGCCAATCTTCAAACACAACATTTTCCCAATTCTTGAAATTTCCCCCTGTGGAAGAAAAAGTCATTTTTGTTGTCGATCAAATTTTATAATGGCAGCATGTCCACGGTTAAAGGTGGTGGTGCAAACTTTTTTGCACATTAAATTGCCCCATCAGTCTACATTTTACATTTTTGTAACAGGTTTAAGATGCCTTAACTTTTCCAGAAAATGCACTTTTCCGGGGGTGAGGGCTTAATTTTTTTTCCATTAAATATACTAAACAGACCTCAAATATTTGTAGGTCATCAATAACCGAAACGACACTTGTAAATTTCGACCCGCAATTAACTGCTGGAAAATGCCTCCGAATTAAATAATTATACTCCAGTTTCAGAGGAATTTATAATACGTTAATATTCCACCATCCTCTGCTGTAAAATGACGCAAATGTTCCCCTTGCGGCTTGATTTTCATGTTTCTAATTCAGATTTTAGTGCAGTTCTACAGTTAAATTATTTGTGTATGCGATCTTTCTCTGCGACCTTTTATGACAGTTTCTTTGTAGTTTGACGTGCTCCATGACTTGATATCAAAGACAGAACCTCTATAATCAATAATGACAGCGTGATTTTATTAACGCTTTTCTCTCGTGAGCACGACCCTTACTCTAAAATTGCGTGGACGAGACTATTTAAAAGCAAAGGCAAGATGGCTTTGTTAAAAACTTTGTTCATGCATCTCTCTACATCTATGATAGATATTAGAATCTTATAGATATGGGGTCATGTCCTCTGTTATGTTGTTTCCTATCCCCATCAGGTTGCAGGCAAAAAAGTGTAATTCATAAAAATAATTAAAATTATATAACCGTCTGTTTCCGCGCAACTAAAACTAGCACATTTTTCTTGACAATGATAATCTATCTAACGGCCGCAGCCGAGATGCTGTTAACCATGTAGCGCCAAATGTCCCTGTTTGTCATTAGGTTTGGGGATATCAGATGGATCCCTGGATGTTCGAGTCAATCACATCATGTGGTAAGGGACACGAACCCCTGTTTTTGCATGGCAACTTCCAACATTGTGACGTCTGAGACTACTTGTTCAATCCACGATGACGGACCGCAAATCGTGCACGGCGTTTGGGCAACAGAAGATGAAATGGAGGGATATCTCCTATATCGTGCTTTGGTCTTGTGCTCGCGCCATGATATGTTTTGTACTCGCATAAGAAGCTTGGTGTAGGTGCCATCCAGTCTATCCCTGTACTCTTTCTTCATAGTCCCTCTCAATTCCATATAACTGATATTCTCTACACAGCCTCTAAAGAATTTCAGCTTGTTGAATGGAGATACCAATTGCATAAGTGGTGTAGTTTTTGTCAGGGCATTCCAAGCTTGTCAACTTTACAGGACAGGAATTCTTTCTTGCTGTCATACCCACATAGGACCCTAATACTTGAAGTCCGTGACCTCTTTGACCACATGGCTACCATCTGCTGTGCAGATAGGTTGATGATCGTCTTCCTCATTGACAGTATATATTCAGTCCCTTCTTGGCATTTAGATGTAGGCCACCTTTGTCTGCAGCATTCTCAAGTGATGTAGTAGATCTTGTGCACCACATATCAATCAGCTGTTAGAGCTAGATCATCTGCGTAGATCCAAGGTCTGTGAGATGCTGACCCATGTTACGGTCTGGAACGCTTGGGTTTGATGGTTAGTCTTTGTGTTTCATGATGTCAAGACTACGTCTGAGGATGTAATCAACCACGACTACAAAGAATTAGGGAGCAAGAGTATCTCCTTGGAGGATTTCCAGTATTGTTAGGACCGCCTTTGTGGGCCCATCCATGGTCTGCACAAAGCTATATGGGTTATCATACATGATGGCATGCAATTGCCTTGACAGTCTCATCTGGGCCACCGTAGTTGGTCAGAATATGCAGCATTACATCCCTGTTTAACACTGTCAAAAGCCTTTGAAAATTCTAACGAACACAATTGAAGCTTTTCTCTTGGAAATTCTTCTATGATCCTTCTGGGGCAAGTATCTGAGGTAGTGTTGATCTGCCTTGCGAAAACCGTTCTGGTTCCGTCTGAGAATGGGATCTCTGTGAGGAGTGATTCTGTTGAGCAGCAGGGTTGTAGATCATATAGAGGCCAGTGGTACCAATGAATAATGTCACCTCAATTCTGGGTCCCCCCAATAATCAGTGACCAATGGATTCACATAGACTCGGAAAACCCCTTATGGAGGCTAAAGGTATTTTCAACAATCGGTCCAGTATGGAAAGAAAAAACACGTAAGAGTCCTTTTCATCTGGGAGTGCAGGGCCATTATTATATTGTCCCGCAAGTTGAAAAGATTTTAGGTATTTACACCTCCCGATTTAACTGGTATTTGTTTCGTGACATAAGCATCTGGCAGATTAGAATAATAACATCATGGAAGAGTAGAGGATGTTTTCAACAGAGCTAAAACTGCGGCCGCGAATGCAACTGTCTTCTGTGTTGCCACATATGGAAGTGCATCGTGGCACCAACTAAAAGTTGCACAACAAATGCATCATTCGTTTGAAATAAGGTGTTATAGGAGCTTCTGAGGATACCTGCAGGACAAAAGAACAAATGAATGGTATTGGATAATATTGGTTCAGGCCTGGTACATGTATTAAGAAAAACAGATAGAAGAAGCTGAAATATGTTTGTCACATTATGAGAAGGGAGACCATCATTGAAAAGCAAATCATATTCGGGTGTCCGTGAAAAGTCATAGAGTAAAGAGGTCATCCGGCAACAGCTTGGACAGATGAAATAAAGGAGCGACTGAAAGTAGTATGGCAAAAGCTACAAATTTGGTTAGGGATCGAGGAAAATGGGCGACTCTTGTGAATGCCACAGCAGTGACATATGGGGCACCATCTGACATGAGAGAAGAAGCACAAAATACCTACCCCTCGTTCACTCTGACAAATAAAATAATTTCTAGCTTTATAGTGTGTTTCAATTAATTTGGTGCCGTTTTTTTCATCAGTTTATCGAAAAGGAAAAAGACGAACAAAAGTCATGAAAGAAAAGTTGTTGGGCAGACTGTGACATACAACTTTGGTGCGGAAGCAAAAGCCGTAACAATACTTAACTTCAGTTTTTATTCCATTTACGTATTTGTCAGAGAAAACTAATGCCAACGACCTATCTTATAATGTAAACTGGTTAGTTATTTGTGGACGATGACAGGTATTTTGTTACTCAACCTGAAACGTGGAGGTGATAACAACTGAAATCATTTCAACTGCGTGGCAATACCGGGCCCAGCTTTAGCTTATGGTTTGATGGTTTCCTGCAGTCTGACATGAACACCTATTCTTATGCCTGTCTATTCAAAATCACTCTCCTGTGACAAGCGTAAAAATAGGTGTTTGCGTTATAGTAGGATTTTTTATTCCTGTCAGTTCATTAAAAGTTTTTGGGGCGTGTCGACGATTCCATTCGTTCAATAGAAATTCGATGTCACGAAACCGGATCAGATTAACGCCAAAATTAAAAAAGTCCCTTTTCTCACGAAGAAAATATTACAAGACAACTGCATTGAATAAATTCCAAATACCAGACTTGAACACACTCTGAAGCATTCAACATAAGAAAATTATACGAACAAGTAATTATTATCTCCAAAGTTCTTTTACGTCACTAAGGATACGTTAACATTTATTCGTCTTGTTTCAGAAATAATATTTGACAGCATAGTCCAATCATTAGGTACTTAGCTACAAGAGTTTTGGTCACTCATAACAAACTGCCTAATCCTCCTCTTCACCCATCCTCGACGTTAAAGACAGTTTATCCATTCTTTGATTGACTCCAAACAAAGGACTCGATAGCATGTCTCAGACTTCACGACAATCTATTCAATTGAATCTTGTATGAAGCCTTTACATATTCGATACAAAAAAGTTCATGTAAAATGAGTTCAAGCATTTTATTCTGTTGAACAAAGTTGAGCATTTCAGCTGTTAATACGACTTTTTAGTTTTTAATCTCAACACATCGCCTCCAAATGAATTCGTACCATCGACAATATGCGTTTTACTGACAGGAATAAAAAATCACACTATAGACGTTTTAGTTCTTCGTAAGCTCCCCACTGCTGCGGAGCTGAGTGAACCTAAAACGGTCCTCGCATGTTTTTTTTAATTTGTAAACTTAACTATATGACATTCAGCACAAAATAAGAGCGAACACCATCAATTTTAAATATGCAAAGCACTCATTTTATAAACACATTTTAAAGACAGATTTGCCCGCTTCTGAAGACATGAGATAAAGATATACACAAGCTAATAGTATAACTCTTCAAAATCGAATTAGTCAATATTGGTTAAAATGTGCATTTAAAATTACAATTAGCCTACTACAAACAATAAACTAAAGCAGAAAACAACCACACAACAACAAAAAGAGATATTTTTTTTTTCAATTTACTCAATGTTCCCGAATGATCATCATCACATGTTCGTGTCATACATATGGATCGCGTCGGTGGGAGTTGTAGTTATGGATTCCGCTTTTGAATGCAAAGTTTTGCAAAATGTGTAAAATATTGTTCTGTGGTTGCCATGGTAATTACGTAGAGCCTCTGATTAGCTAAATTTTCACAATCACGGTACTCCACACGAAAGATCCTTATTAACATTAACGAAAATCGTATGAACATGGAATGTTGACACACGCTAATTAAGCACACTTAGATGTATAATCATGCTTAGTGCTGCCGCAAGATGTCGCGAAAAACCGCTCTATTTTTCGAGTAACCGTTGACCTAAATTTTGACAAAGTGCATCATATCTCAACAATGAAGGCTTGAAATCTCAGGAATCCGAAATTACATGATGCAAAAAATATAAACGTGGTACAAATGAGTTATGTGGAGGAAGGACCCCCTATGAAAACGCACCAATAAATTAAAGTGACACTGTATGGTAGGGCCTACTATATAGTAGCACTTCCAATGCTTGGCTTATAAGCAATGTGTTTGGATGTGGGCACTTATCTGGTTTTATATGTTGTTAAGCACCATTTATTAGGTTCATATCAATAATTCTAAAGTAATGTAGATCCGGGCATGGGGGGGGGGGGGGGGTGGGTCTCAGCCAAAAGATAAATAAACCATTTATCCATGCCGCGGTGATATGGCTTTAGCCTCTGACTTATTTTCGGCCCAGGAATTCAAATGCTTAACTATATTGTAAAGTGGATCTCAGGATATATTCTCCATTTACATGTCATTCCATCTGGCCAAATTAAGTGCTGAAACAAATCTCCATTACCCTGGGGGGGGGGGGTTCAAAAGAGGCTAGCATCAAGTTGGGGGGGGGGGGGGTTATTGGGTGAAACTGTCTATACCTTAGAGTCATGTTTAATGTGGTACAGTTTTGACGAGATTAAATTAAATGATCATATCAATGTTAGATAGTTATAATAACATCTTTCAACATATTAAATTAACTTACTACGTGCAGGCGTAACAGGCCGGGGGGATGGGTATGTGCCACACCACGGCACCCGAAATCTTTGATTGGGAAGAAGCAGCTTAAAAATCTTATAAAAATCCCCGAACTTTTTTGCCTTGCCTACCAGGAAATTATTCACTTGGCAAACCAGCAACATTGCCTAAAAAAAACGGAAAACCACCTTCAACCGGGGAAAATCTGCCTCAAATCGGGAAATTGCACCTTCTGACCCCTGTTTACAAAAACACCCACCCCCTATTTATGTGGGGCATGTCGGGGGTTGTTCTATTTCTGCGATTGTTATTAAAAAAATGTAGAACCTCGTGAACTTAGCGAGAGATTTTTTTCATTCAAAATACTCACATTTCTTGGGCCAGAGAATAACTTTTCCTGTGGCCGACAGAAACAATATCATCAATCATCGCGACTGTCAATGTCATCAACATGCGCGGCAATGTCTATCATGCGACTGCAAAATGTCATCATCACGGCGAACTGCATGTCATCACATGGACTCGCACGATTGCTCTACAAACTACAGACCTTATGGCAAATACATGTTTAGTACCACTGAATAGAAGATACTAAAACTTTTCATTGATACCAACAGTTAGCACATCACAAGAAGTTTGGGTGGTCGCAGTTCCCCCCCCCGCCCCCCCCCCCCCAGGCATTATGTCAGACCCGTGATGTCTTCGGGAGGGCGGGTCATTCTTTTCTAGCCATGGGGGGGCTAGGAGTATTCAACTTTTTTTTCTTCTTCGGTCGGCAACCATTTTCGCGTCACCCGGCGCTTCCGTTCAAGAAATTTCACACTCCCAGCCCTTGATCATGGCTGATTTTCCCCATTTAAAGTTCATGTTCCCCTGCTCTCATCTCGTTGCTGAAAAATTTCAGCGGTTCCACCAACCACCTTTCATCTGATTTACAAAATTTTCGGGTTTCCGCCGCCTCAAATGCCTTCCATTCCCCCCCCCCCCCCCCCCCTCGGCGAATAATACGCGCGCCTCTCCCTTTAAATTATTCTGGTTTAAACAAAGAGTTTATAAACAAATGATATGGCTAAAGGGGCAATGTCACAAGTTATAACTTTTCAGTCCGGGTGTTTTCTTAGTGGAAAAGGGAGTAGGCGGGATAGAAGCCGAGAAGGGTATCATTTTCAGCAAGCCCCAGGTCACACAGCCGTTTTGGTACATGAAACGGGCACTTTTTACTTGAAATTGGTATAAGAAAAGGGTCGAATTTCTTGTTTGCAAGTATATTTTACAAAATGCTGAGGTCAATCAAGTATGAAGTGTTTACAAACCACTTTATGTGACAAATAGTGGCTCGGCGCAAATGGCTCAAAAAATCTCATTTTACAGTTTGGTTGGTTGTTCATCTCAAGCTTCTGGTTTCCCGCCCAAACCTTCACCAAGCAGGTCTACGGATGGCTAGCAATCCTATTAATTTGGTATCTTTGTTCGTCTTTCATTTTTGGTATATTTTCGGGGTAGTGGTTCAAACCCACCTGGCCCGCACTAATCCTACCTACCCAAACCACAAGTGAGAACCCCCCGGGATTTGCAAGAGATCATTTTCCAATTAATTACGAAAGGCTTCGTACTATATGGTACTCTAAGACTCAGCTCAAAGG
Organism: Ophioderma brevispina; assembly: GCA_023653785.1. Taxonomy (NCBI): domain Eukaryota; kingdom Metazoa; phylum Echinodermata; class Ophiuroidea; order Amphilepidida; family Ophiodermatidae; genus Ophioderma; species Ophioderma brevispina. The sequence continues at coordinate 21,199 of JAMKCH010008557.1, forward strand.
AATTGTTCATTCTTTGTTTATAGGGGCCGTAAAACCTCGATCATAGGCACCTTTGACAGCTGGTGAATTTCTCGAGGAGCACGCCGATATTATAAATAGCGCCCTTTGAAATAATAAAAAGTCCAATTCACTTGTTAAAATGGCCCAATGACGACACTATGTGTTGGTCGCTAAGGGCGCTTTCACGGAAGGTCAAAGAGATACTTAGCAAGACTTGTCCTCCACAGGTCACCAGAGGTTAAATTGTATGACGAAGTGAAGAGGCAGTAATCAGTCCTGTCCGGTAATGTCGAATAACCTACGTTAAATCAAAGGCATAATCTCACAGGTTCTATCTACTGATTTCAACAATGGGATAATTCGCTTTTTATGTACTTCATTCTCACTGTGCGTTCACTTTCCATTTCCTCCTACCGCCATGTTTATCGGGCCCTTTCATGGAAAGTAAATTATGTTGAATGGGCTTTTGTTGGTTCTCCAGATAATCCAGGCATGAGAAGATTACAATAAATGCACCTGCTTCACCTGGAAATTTCAGATATTTCGGCAAGTGATTCTTTTGTAATCTCTTCCTGCTTGTGATGATATGGAAAAGTCTTGCTAAGTTAATCTTTGACCTCCCGTAAAAGCGCCCTATATAGCGACCAACACATTTTGTGTTGTCCTTTCAAATTTTAACAAGTGAATTTTGACTTTTATTATTGCAAGAGGGCGCTATTATAATTTTCAACATTCTCGAGAGTTTCGTCAGCGTCCACCGGTGCCTATGATCGAGGTTTTACGGTATTCCTCTTTCTATGATAAACCTTAACCCTCGTCTTAACAAGACGTGAGCTTTCCTCCGGAACGTTTAAATGCCAAAAACTTTCTTATAAAGCTTCTGGGTACTCTTTTCCTCATCATTTCTGGTCATTTAAACGAAAAAAAATTGAAGGTAGTACCTTCACCGGAGTTAGGGTATGCCATCAAAGTGGAAGGGTAAGAGGGGTTGGTTGCCATCCAAAAATATTTTATGATACATTTTTAAAATATATTCTGCACAGTATGGCTCTACAACTCTTTGTTTATGTAATACTAGTCAATTGCCATTATTTAGAGCTTAAAACCGCATGAAAATCCGATATTCCTACATTTTTAGCGCAAAATAGGATTTTTGCCTATTTTCTGTGGAAAATGCCAATTTTGCTGATTCGTGGACTTTATGACATCATTGTGACGCCATACTAGGTATGTTGGTACTTATTTTGGTAGCAATGGAAAGAAGAGGACTATATCTATCCACTGTTTTCAAAATCAAAAGCATCGGATGCTTTATAACGAACTCCCGCGGGGGTGGTAACCCCCCTAGAGCCAATAGGACTCTAAAAGTCCGATTCAATCTGGTTTCGACCACTTGTTATCATTAGGTAGATAAAAAATTAAATAATGACTCAAACATAAAACCATAGAAACAAAAGAGGATTGCACTGTAGGTGTATAAATTTACTTAACTAATCCCTTTTCAGCTATAAAGATTTACGCCGCAGGCCTATATTGCCATTTTTAACTAAGAGAGATGCGCCTCAGGCCTATAAATTTACTGAACTAACCATTTCTTAGCTAAGATGATTATGCCACGGGGTCTATAGATTTACTGAACTAATCATTTCTTAGCTAAAAAGACTCTGCTGCAGGCCTATATAAATTTACTGAACTAATAATTTCTTAGGTAAGAGGATTGCACTGCAGGCATATATTTACTGAACTCATCATTTCTTAGCCAAGAGGGTTGTGCCGCAGGCCTATACATTTCCTGAGCTAGAATTTCTTATAAGGTTGTGCTGCAGGCCGATAGGCCCCTGAAAGAAGGCAGGGCATGAAGAATGAGGCAAATTATGTTGTAAAATATTTCTTTAGAAAAGAAGATTGCACCGCAGACCTAAAATTTACTGAACTCATCACTTCTTAGCTAAAAAGATTGTGCCGCAGGCCTATAAATTTACTGAATTAATAATTCCTTAGCCAAGAGGGATGCGCAGTAGGTCAATAAATTTACTGAACTAGTCATTTCATAGCTGGTTGCGCAGCAGTCCTATAAATTTAATGAACTAGTGAAAAAAAAGATAGAAGTTTGTGTCGCAGGCCGATAGGCCCCTGAAAGAAAGCAGGGCTTGAAGAATGAGGCAAATTATGTTGTAAAATATTTCTTTAGAAAAGAAGATTGCACCGCAGACCTAAAATTTACTGAACTCATCACTTCTTAGCTAAAAAGACTCTGCTGCAGGCCTATATAAATTTACTGAACTAATAATTTCTTAGGTAAGAGGATTGCACCCCAGGCCAACTATAAGCCCCCGAAAGAGGGTAAGACTTGAAGAATAAGGGAAATTATGGGGTAAATCATTTAAAGATATGCATCAGGCCTATAAAGCGCAATACCATGAAGTCACCCGTCGCCTCCTGTATTTAGGGTTAGGAGAAAACCTGCTGACAGGGCCCTTCTGCTTAAATCCACCGCTGCACCCCCTCCCACATCACACACACACACACACACCCACACACCCGCGTGCATATACACACATACACACACATGCACATATCCACACACAAAAAAATCACAATGCTCCTTGAATGATAATTTCTGATCACTAGCGCAACCTTCACTGTGTTTTCTCATTTGCGACTTAGTGCAAGGATTCTGACAGCCCAATCTCAAAACAGCATTGGGGTGGGGTTAAGATTGGGGGTGGGGCGGGGAAAGAAAGGCTATTTATCAACCTTATAGAAGGCTTGCGGTGTCAAAATTGTGGTTAAAATATATTTGTGGACCAACTCCCAGATTTGTGATAATATGTATCAACATGACCATGTTATTCAAAATTTTCATACTGAAAATAGGGGGGAACCTTTGACCCCCCATAACTTAATTTGTACATGTTTTTAATTTTTGCATCAGCATTTTCTGACTCCTGGGACCTACATGTATAGCTACAATTTGATATATGACAACCTTTGTTCAAATTAGGTCACCACCTATCGAAAAAAATTGGCCCTCTGCTGCAGCACTAGCTTCAAATTAAAATTATGGAACAAAATGCATTGATCCAACGCTGTCTACTTGCCATAGGATCAGGAAATGCACCTTTAACTTTGCAACTTGTAATAACTTACAGTATTTTCTAATGTTGAAGTCACTATGAATGATTTACTAAATCAGAGAATCGGAAAAAAATCGTCGAAAATATAAAATTTTGTATATCTGTAACAAGTCTAGATATCCTATAACATACCCTTCATGCCCCTCAAGTGATACGACCAAAAGCAACCCTATAAGGCACAAAATCGGATATTTTATTCATTACTGCACTCTTAACAATGACCGTAAAAACGTCGTTTTAACTGGCTCCTTGGACTCGCAACGTGTAAAAAAATAACACCAGCCAGTTAAACATGGTTAAAACTGTGTCCGTACTGACACTACAATACGTAATGTCGTATTGAATGGAGATACATATATATCTTTGAATACTGTTGTTTTTCTTCCTTTCTGTCATTTTTCAGTTGGAAAAAATAACTTATGACAATTTTTAGATTTATCTTACACTTTTAGGCTGCACCTGCAGATTTCATTTTTGTTTTACTCTTTTGGATGGATACTGATAGTGTCTTCAATGGACAAAAAAGCAAGCTTACTTTGAAATTGCCACTGGAAAGAATGCTTTGTTTTATTTTGTTGCAAGCGATAAATCGGAATAAACTTTTCAACTTCTTCATCTTTATTTCAGTATAATGAAGAAGTTGAAGTTGAAAAGTTTTAGAAGAAAGAAAGGCTATTACATGCATGCGTTATGCCTGATTATTTAGTTAGTCAGTAATTATTTAATTGTATTAGTTTATTTAATTTATTTTATTTAATATTATTATTTTTGATACAGAGATCGCAAGCTTCTGCCAACATTTTTGATCAAAATTTCTTCGTTTTTACCAATTGATTTTTATAGAAATCTTTAATTTTACCGATGTTGTCCAATCAGGAAACGACATTCATGGATGGTTAAATATATATCTAAGACTACCCTAAAATGAACCTTTTTATTATTTTTGTTGTCGTTGTTGTTGTTGTTTTGTTTTTTGTTTTTTGAATTTTTGTAGGTTTTAATAGACAGTGACATTTTCAGAAATGAGCTATGGTAATTATCTTATAATTTACTCCTCCAATTTCGGGTAATCCCATTCACTTCTGCGTAAAATTTACATCTCCATAGTCGCAACATTCAAAGATACTGTTTCTTTTGCAGACGGTCACATTTTTAGATTTTAAAGTTAAACCGTAAATATAGAAAACACCCGAGAAAACAAAATACTGTTTGTTTTGTTTTAAATACATCTGTGAAAATATATCCACTTCTAAGACCTGCGTAAAAATATTGTATGAAAATGTAAAAGGGGATGTTGACCTTTAACTATCATACCAATGTGGTCAGATTATTTCCAAACTACATGTATGGCTTATAGACACAAACTAAATTTCACTTGTTTCCTTCCAATTTGCGCCGTTTTCTATGGAAGCGCTCATTGATGATTGTTTAAATCATATGAACTCCTGGTAATAACGCAAAACATCAAAGAACTGTTGTTCATATTTCTACCCAGAGTTTTTTTGTATATTTTTTTAATTTTTAATTTACTTTAAGTAAGTAATACCCGTTTTAAATGACGAGATTATTGTGTTTAATGAATTAAAACTCCATCAGAGAGATCTTTAGTGATGAATAGTCTTTGGTTTAAGCTCAACTTTAGACATCATTTTGGTTTTCCTATTTGTCTTGAAAAACACCGCGACCATAGTTTTAACACCTGGTAAACATTTGACATGTAAATTACGTATAGATACATAAGCCAATAGATTAGTATGGTAATTATATTTTGAGTCAATTTCTGTGGTGAGATAATTTGATATGAGCTGTTGTTGCTTGAATACGATATTGATACGACCATAAGAGTGATATGAGGACATTGCTATATAGGCCTTACTATATGGCCCTCATTAAGCATTTCGGTCAAAATTATTTTATATACATACCTTTTGTGTTTCTCCATTAATATCCAAATAAATAGTCTTTGCCTTGCTGTAACTAGCACCGTTTCCCATTCTATGTGTATTTCAAATTAACACAAACCTCTGTAATTCACAAAATATAAATGGTAGAGATGAAAGCTTGTAATATTCAGTCTCAGGTTTAGAGCGCCATGTCATACAACCTTGTTAGTCGACAGTTGAGTTTGTTGTACGCTTCCTGCCTGTACAACCTGCGTGATTTTCGCTCTCCCTCCCGCTTATGCGTGCTTTCACTCAAGCAAACCGTGATGATAATCGTCATCTCCATCTGATGCAGGCGGATTGACTTCAGCCTTCATCTGAGATGCGTTGCTAGGAAACGGTTCATCACATTGTAGGGATTCCTCGTAACGAGCATGGCGAAGCTGTTATAGGGATTCCTACTTCAATTTTCTAACGGGAGTATGCGTTGCCATGGTTTCTTACTTAGCAACAGCTTATTGATATAATTCTGATATTGTGTATTTTGTCTCATGCATTTTCTTTGTTTCCTCCCCTCAATTTCCTTTTTTCTTTATCGTTAGTGTTTTTCCCCACATTCACATGTATAAAATCCCACGAGCAAACAAATACACCGGTATTTCATCTCCTTTATCTCTTTTCTCTCTCCGTTCTTTGTCTCTTTTATACTTCCTTTTCTCATTCTATCTTTCATTCTCACTCACTCATTCACTCACTCACTCACTCATCTAATTCCCACCTTCCGCAATCTTTCTTTCTTTACGCGTTCTCTTCTTGTGTGTGCATTAACATAAATAAATCAATAAATACACAAATGTAGATATGTATATAGCAATTTATACAATTGGGTTAAAAGCGCTTTTATATTTATTCAGCTATCACTGGGATAAATAATATTTTCACATTATCGAAAATTCGGCAGCCAATTAGTTGGGTATGTATGGTACACCCCCGTGCACACCCCACAGAACTTACGCACACAAACGTTTTAGGTGCCTTTTAGGGTCCTAAAACACTTTTGGGATGTTAACAGTGAAAAAATCCCGATGCTCTTGAGATAGCTAAGATGGCCTCCATGATGGCTGCCAAAATTTGTTAAAATTTGAAAAAGTCATATATCAGCGAAGTAATACCAATAAATCACAAATAAAATGTCTAGTTATATGTTTTCAACCCTCCCAAATTCATTTTTGTATTCTTGTTTTGCTCTAATGCTTCAAATCCAAGATGGCGGCCAATATGGCTACTAAAAGTAGTGAAATGTGAGAAAATTCGAATATTAGCCAAAAATGTGATGAAAGAAAAACATGAGATGGATCAGATAAGGTGTTAACATAGAAAACTAACTTATACATACTTTTGTGCGTTTCAAACAAGGACGTTATAAATATTCATTTTGGGCCACAACAATATCGGGACTGGAATAAACTTGCCCTACATATCACTACCATAAATAAGCCAAACATCAAGAAGCAGTTATTAACCATGCACTTTTTAAAAATCAACAATACTAAATCAATTAGCATTGCGCACACCTCAACCTGTTGTGGCTTCACCGGAGCGTTGACAGTATATAGCCGACAGATACAATAGAAGATATTGATGTCCGATGAAGTGATCCAAATTAATCGCGACTGTTCCGGTCTTGGTGAATATGGCAGCGACTAAATCCCATGTCATAACCTAAGCGGCAGACAATCGCTATATAAAATGTCTATAGGTTATAATTTTTGAGATGCCTCCAGATTTATAACAAAGTGGTATTTCTTTTTATTTATACAACCAAGTGTGTGTGTGTTAAAGCGGTGGACAATCGCTATACAGGTATAAAATGTTTATAGGTTATAATTTTGCTTTATTTTAGATACCTCCGGATTTATAACAAAATGGTATTTCGTTTTACTTACACTACCAAGCGTGTTTTGAAGCGCTGAAGAATCGCTATATAAAATGTACTCGTATATAGGTTATAATTTTGCTTTTATTTGAGATACCTCCACATTTATAACAAAATTGTATTTCTTTTTATTTATACAACCATGTGTGTCTCTGCTTCCTCACAACAAGCGTGCAAATTACAGGACAGCGCAATGGAATAGGTCAGATTCGGGATATATCGCCTCCTACGGAACATGGTTGGACACAATGTGGAGACTTTATCGAATCAGTTTAGTCAGAAGGACCAGTATTGTCATAGAAATTGTATTCTTTATACCAAGTGTGTGCGTGTTAAACGGTGGAAAATCCAGTTAAATATGGATTATGTTATCATTTACCACTTTTATTTTCAGCCAATAATGCATGCCCTTTCCTCTGAAATTAGACCATTTTGAATTTAGTGCATTGATACAGAACAAAAGTATGTTTTAAATTAGTTTATATGGATTAAAACATATTATCTGATCATCTCATTAATTCTTTCATCAACATTTTTGGCTAATATTCGAATTTTCTCACATTTCACTACTTTTGGCAGCCATATTCGCCGCCATCTTGAATTTGAAGCATTAGAGAAACACAAGAATGCCAAAAATGAATTTGGGAGGGTTGAAAACATATAACTATAGCCATTTTATTTGTGATTTATTGGTATTACTTAGCTGATATATGACTTTTTAAAATTTTAACCAGTTTGGCAGCCATCATGACGGCCATCTTGGATATCTCGAGAGCATCCCAAAAGTGTTTTAAGACCCTAAAAGACACCTAAAAAGTTATCTCTCTGATGTAGCCTACCCCATTTTTACATCATAGAAGCATTTTTAAATACAAACGGCGTTTCAGTTATGATTGCATAATACAGTAACAATACACACGTGTTTGTGTTCTATGACTTTGTATTTTAGTACCGTAAAATAACTGTGCCTCTATGACCAAAATTCTATGACATCGTATCTCTATGACTTTGTTTCTATGACGTTCTATTTCTATATTGTGTTTCTAGAACATTGTTTCTCTATGACATTGTGGTTCTCTAACATTGTTTCTCTCATATGGTTCTTTAACATTGTTCCTATATGACATTGTGGTTCTTTAACATTATTTCTCTATGACATTGTGCTTCTTTAACATTGTGTTTCTGCGACTTCTCAATGTCTACGTCTCTCAATGACTTTGTATTCCTATAACATTGGGTTTCTAAGACTTTGTGTTTCCATAACATGGTGTCTCTATGATTTTGCATTTGTGTCTCTGGCTATGTGTTCCTATTGTGTCTCTATGACTTTTTGTTTCTAAATTAGGCCTGTAAAGACTCGTACTCATCGGCGCGCATAGAGACAAAAATATATACGGACTTGAACTCGATCCCTCTCGCTTACGCGGCGAAAGTTAGTACCGCTTGATCTTAGTATATCAGTCCCAGGCTTGATTGGAATGGTGCTTGTGCAATTGTGTGGATGCCATCGTAACGAGCTCTATAAGTGAATGTTTTTATATAAAAACAACAACCAGGTTAAACATTTTTATTTTATAAAAATAGATATAGGCTACTATTAAAAGTCTGCATTGACAGCTCAGCAAGCCGCAAAGAGCATCCTGGGGCACCGAGTTATCCCACAGGGAGATACTCTCTCTTGCAAAAGCTCGACATCGTATACGCAAAGCACTATAAAAAATACCGAAAGTAGGTGGCAGGTGGTCAAAAGAGCAGGACTGGCGCAAACCCTCGGGTTGCCGGTGTGGCAGGAGATAGAGTCCTCCGGACTCATAGTCCACCTACAACGGTGAAGAATAGGGCACTCGATTCAGTTGACTCTTCACGCAACATTACTTTCACGCTTTATTCCGTTGTCTTCTATGGGGCCCGGACTATAATGGTTCCTGACGGCACTGCCTCCGCGACCGGCTGGACGCTATAGGCCTGCACCAGAGGTACTCCATGTAATGGGTACTCCTGTGAAGAATGCGACCGTTAATACGAATCTCTCTGTGTTGAAGTTGAACCGCATCTTAGTAATATTCGTATTCGCATTTTTATCATTGCATGTCAAATTGTGTGTCCTCACTCTCAAAAGAAAGAAAACCAGTAATTGTTAAATGTTGCTTTAAGATGCAATATACTACATCAGATCTAGGCCATTAAAGAGATTTGAAGTATAATTTTTTGGTGTAATAATTAAAAATAGTCAACTAGAACTAAAGACATTCAACTAAAATGCTCAATTCCGAAGTTTGAGATGAATCTGATTTTTCGTTTTGATGTAGTAAACATGTGTGTATAGTATTAGAGTGCCATAGGATACTGTGTTTAAAAAAATCCGGATCAAGAATTTTATACAAAGTTGTGATTTTCTATATGGAGGACATCGATTTGAGCTTAGCTATTTCACACAATGGATAGTGTATGGACAAGTAGTATCTATATGCAAAAAAACACTATTTGTTTGAAAATTGAAGGTGCCATCCTCGAGAAATCTCTGAATCAGTCTTTAAGAGGCGTTATCCTTTATTCCCGCAGCTTTGTTAATTGACAATTTGCGAATTATACTAGCCAAAGATCACACCATTCGTGCAAAAGAATTGTTCTGAGCCTTAGTTGTCCGACATTTTTGTCGCTAAATGGTGTGAATCCAAGGCTATATGAGACGTACATTTAGGACGTCATCCTATTGTTATCTTATAACAACAATCATAGACTATACACTGTTAAAAATTTCCTTAAATTAAGAAAACAGATTTTCCGTAAATTTACGGAAAATCTGTTTTACAAAAACAATAAAAATAAACAACAAAAAACATAAAAAATGTTAATTTACGGAAATATTTCAAAAATTTCTGGCAGCAATATTTCCGGACTTTTTTTTTTGGTTCCGTAATTTTAAATTACGGAAAAATTTTGTTAAAATACACATTTTTTCCATAATATGAGACAAATTTCTGTAAAATTACTGTCAAATTTCAAAAAAAAAAAAAAAAAAAAAAAAAACACTATTTGTTTGAAAATTGAAGGTGCCATCCTCGAGAAATCTCTGAATCAGTCTTTAAGAGGCGTTATCCTTTATTCCCGCAGCTTTGTTAATTGACAATTTGCGAATTATACTAGCCAAAGATCACACCATTCGTGCAAAAGAATTGTTCTGAGCCTTAGTTGTCCGACATTTTTGTCCATAAATGGTGTGAATCCAAGGCTATATGAGACGTACATTTAGGACGTCATCCTATTGTTATCTTATAACAACAATCATAGACTATATTTTTTACCATTTTAATCTCCAAAACCAATGGTCGTAAGTGGTACAAACTATACATTTTTTGGAATCCCTATGACTAGGCGGACAATATGGCATACTTTTCAACATGATTGGGGCATTTTTAATTTTTTCATGTGTAACCTTAAACAATTTGAGAGTACTATCTACCCAGCAGTGACGTAGAGTGTCAATACAAACTACCAATGGTGTTAGACCTTTTCTGTCGTTGGACATGAACAAACCCCTTAAATAAGGCCCCTATGATATTCTGCCCTATGATATTCTGCTCTATAGGCAGATTAAGTCCATATGTATCATTGTCAAGTAGAAATAAAACTGTATATACTTACGCACATGTCGTGAATTCTGACCCTATATGTTGTGCGCGCAAAGCATTTTGGCAATGATCGTTTATGAAAATACAAACAAACCTGGAGGCAGCGCATAACGTTGTTTAACTCCTTCCTCTATCTCAAAGGAAAATGTGCCCAGACTTTATATAGGGCCTATTAATTATTCTCTAAACATTACCACAAACCCATAATATCTATGGTAATAATAATCTACACATACAGACTGTCCCCTAACGTTTTAAAGAGACACTGGCACATTTGAAAAATAGTGCGCCCTCAAGATTTTTCAAAATCGATATTTTTGCATGGTTGTAAGGCTTTTATATACGAAAGCCCTCACCCGAAATGATTAAGACCAAATCAGCTTCCTTATGGGTAAACAGAACGATTTTATAATTTAACGTCGCCGGCGACGTTAAATTCAGCAGACAACGAAAATAGCGTTTAACACAAGAACACGCACGCCGTATGCATGTTTCCCACGCTATGCACACTGTTTGATCGGTCTATAACCTTTGTGGTTTTAATACCAGTGAGTACAAGTCAAAAATATTCATGTAATATACACATTTGTTGATTAAAGTTATGGAAAACTTAAAAGTTGGCCTACAAATTACCTGGATGTCTTTATCCTCATATCAATATCCCTATCTGTTTGGGATACGTTATTTTTATGTGTAAAATATATCTATGTTCTTCCAATGGCCTAGACTATCATTTGAAAGCAAATTGAAGAAATTTCATATTTTGTGAAAATGTGCCAGTGCCGCTTTAAGTTAACTGTTTGTCAACGTCTGTTGGTAGTAATAGATCAATGATTTTCTTTTGAAATGTGGCTTACCACATGGATTAATAATTGGTCCTAGGGGTAAGGGGTTTTACAATTATTCTCTATACGTCTCTTCAACCACAATACGTTTTCATGGTCTTAACTTTCATGGTATTTGGCTGATGAACAACATACTGAAACTAAATGACTCAAAAGCTGAGTTTTTACTGCAGAATATGGACAGATTGCTCAAATGCAAAATGGGTTGGCTCTGTTGAAATTACATCTCCATCAACCATTAATAACCTATAGGCATTATTTTTTATTAAACAATGACTATATCTGTGCAAATCAGTTTTTTTCTTTCTTTTTTTTTTTTTTTTGCTGTAGAACCTTGTTAGAATTAGAAGATTTACTGACCGTGATGCTAATGCTAATGCGGGCACTTGTTCTTTCTAAATAGATTATGGGAATGTACTTCTCTCCAGCTGTAAAAACAAGGATGTTGCTCGGCTACAACGCCTCCAAAATGGGGCTGCCAGCATTTGACAGGTGTCCCGACGTCATTTATCATCACATCTGTTAACATCTTTGCACTGATTGCCCCAAAATTCATCTGTATAATATACAAATCCCAAAATTTTCTGTCGCCAATATACCTATCAGAGTGTTTTACTATGCACCACAACGGGAAGGCCTTCGCTCATCTCTGATGCCACTCCGGATTGTTGTCCTCTGGTTGTAACTTAAAAATATTAAGCGAAAGATGCCCTGGCCGTCATCTATTTGGAACCAGATACACTAGATCTCGGCCATCAGCAACCTTCAAACAAGCTTCAAAACTCATATTTAGATACTTTTTGTTGCTAATGTATTATACTACATCCTGTCTAAAAAAATGGTATATTCATGCAGGAAAAAAATGTGATATTGAATGGGGGGGGAGGGGGGGGGGGGCAAATAAATCATTCTACTTTAGCATGATATTTTAACTAACAAACACTGGGGTTTGTTTCATCTTATTTTTATTTCGAGTCGTCAATTCAGAGTTATATTTAAAGCAAACTACAGATCTATTGGTTGTCTTATCTTATGAAATCACTACATCGGACACTATATGGATCCCCCAAATCTTTCAAACCCCCAGTGGCACACTGGTTAGGGTATTCGCCTTTGGGTGCCAGAACGTGGTCCCCCGGTTTCGAGCCCCTCTACGGGATCGGGCCTGGCTGTCGCATGAGGCTTTTTGCCGTTGCTGGGCCACTTTGCCTGGGATTTAATGGGTACTAAATTCTGGATTTGATTTGATAAGAACTATTGATTAAAACTGGATTCCGCTCTCCCCGTGGTTCATTTGACTTGGGCAAACGGAGATTAACGCCTTTATATGTAATCGCGCAGCCAGTTTCGATAAGATTAGGGTAAAAATCCCTGGCTGTCCCAATTCCGTCGTCCTGGATTCCTGGCATCATTGAAAGAGCAGTGTCAGAACCCTGAATGATATACCCCAGGCTAATAAGACAAAATAAATAATTAAAATAAAAATAAAATTAGCCGTAGTCGAAAATCCAGCCTGCGAGTGTGGGACTACTGCCCCTGGGAGTTGAGTGGCGTCCCACATATAACCTGTTCACAGGTTTGTCGCATTGGTGCATTGACATACGTAAGAAGTTAAAGGGATTAGCAAGCGATAATGCGAAAGAGAACGAAAATGTGGAAATGGCTTTGTTTTAATTTAGTAAATCAGGGATAGCCTGTGTATAATTCATATAACTGCTTTAAAGATCCCAGGAAATGCAAATAGAATTGATGTGGTTTGTGTCAAGTCGACAATATGGACTAGAAGAGCTTCAATATTTGGGTTGGTGAAATGACATCATCATCATTTGTGGTAGTATTGATTTTTCAAAGAGGAATAGAAATTCGCAGTGAGACTGTTGTGAATCAATTCATGACTCTGACTGATAATCAATAGTTTTTTTCACCAAATGATGTCTACTGGTAGTGCAATTCTTTTTCTTTTCTGGCCCTGTTATTGCAATGGAATGTCCCACAAGATTTGGAGTAGGTTTAATCACCACCAAATAGTTGAAAAAATGAAGTATTTGAGGAAATTTGTACCACCGTCTCCCGCAAATAGATTTGCAGGTTATGTTTGCATATCCATGTCAGACACAAAAATAAAAAATTTAATATAATTTATTGAACTGTGACTGAGAGATGATGTTGGGATTAGCAAATCGCTGCTTTACCACCCCTTTTGAAGGATGTCTATGATTTTTTTTAAATAATGTAACATATGTATACTGAACGAGATCACGGTAACACCAATGGCGGTCCCACTGTTTTGGCATGTAGGCCTAATTTATAGGCGATGTGCCAACACTGGGCCCACCACAAAATCGTAAAATGGACTTGCGGATTGCGGTTTTTGTTATTTTTTTTTAAAATCTATAGATTCATTCTTGTTGGCCCCTTGGAAGCAACCTGTGACATAAAAGAACGGGCGTCATTAATTCTCTTTTGGTGCTCACATTCTTAACCCAATTTTAAGTATTTAACAAAATTTTAGCTCCCGCTTCAGGACGGTAAAACTTTATTGGAAATAGTCAATGGAATTTATTAACAGACAACTGTTAGCGTCATTACAACACTCTTCTTAACTAGCCCCTGTTTAATATGATTTATTATATACTGAGCATGATTATAGCACCTATTTTTTAAAAAGGAAAGTTCCGCTGAGACACCGATAATCCTTACTAACGTCAGCTGCTTGGAAAACACTTGCACTCTTCATTAATGAAGATAAAATATCTTTGATGATTTTTAATTCTTAGTGGAGGCCAGGCAGGATTCAGATTGAATTATTCGACCCCTTGATCACATTTGTCTCTTCCTAGCAAGGTATCATGGCATATAATATTTGCATGAAAAGGAAAACTAATGTTGTGCTTTTATTGAAGACATTTGATACTATAATAGACAAAACCTATGTTTAAACTTATTTCCATTCATCGGTATCATGGCAACAAATCCTGACTACAATCCATAGTCCAAAAGCTAAGTCATGTGTGAAACATTGTATAGCACGGTATAATCTTTTCAGATTTTTCCTTTCCAAGCATAGAGGTGTTCGTAAGGTGATCACCTCTGTCCCCACTTTTAATCCATTTTTTTCTGAATACGGTCTTAAAGAATTAGTACATAAATACTCTGGTGTGGAACTAATCATACTGTACAATATGAATGAAATTGATATTGTTTCAGATAAAACATTGTACTTTATTCGATTAGTTGTCATCTTCTTTATGCAGATGATACAATTGTTTTTAAGCGGAATCCACTCCAGAATGCGCTAACAGCACTTCACTCCTTGTGTTGTTAGGCAAGCCCAAAGAATAACAATGATTATTTTATTTCATGTTTGAGTAGAATTAAATCATAAATTAGCCAGTGATATGTTGTCTGGCCATAGGTGGCGCACTGCTGTATAATTACAAAGTCATGAGTAAGCTGTATGAGATCCTAAATCTAATGCAGTAACATGTGGAAGAATCGAGGCATTTTCCATAAATCATGACTAAGGACTATATTTAGCACATGACTCATCTAGAGAGGACATGAATCTTCTAGTATTGTTTGAGATGAATTAAATCCCTGGTTAGAGAAGATAGGAGAGTATCACAACATCATGACTCCAAGGATAGTTTCTTCTTAACATCTTACTCCAATTAGCAGAGTTTTCCAAGTGGACAGTGAATAATCACAGTCTAGTACTAAAATTTTCTCCCATATAGGGGACATTGTCATAGTAGTCTCAGCTCGCAGTTTCGTCGATTGTGGGTAGCCGGTTTCGGTTTTGTATTCCGTAGCCTCTGAGTTTATTCCAATGATAACAAGCTACAGCCTTTTGGACTTTATATTTAGAAGGTCGAGCCTCCGAGCTTCGGGGTTATTAGAGCTAGTTTTCTTCAGTCGGGACAAGTCGTCCGTGGAAAAGTCCCACCTATTGGCAATTGGAGTTTTGCGCTGGAATATGCGCCAGGACTCTTTGCAATTTCGGCATCTTAATTGTAATCTCGCTGCAACCCCGCGTCGCGGGCACACACCAGTAGGAGTGTAGTAGTTCCTTAATAACAACTTTATTATAGATTAATCTTTGATTATGGATACCAATTTCATGTTATAATGGATTGATTTAAACACACAATTGAAATAAATACGTGGTTTTAAAATTTGTAATGCAGTTCACAGTGGATTGTCTAGTTATTCAGGAAGTTTGAATCCGTAGTTTTGACGTGGTTTTGGCCTTGGTCAGGTGACCGTAACAAAATTGGGGTCTCGTGTCGGGAAATACACTGTAAAAAAAATTAAAAAAAAATACAGTTAAAATTTTGAACCAATTTTTATTGTTGTTTAACTTTGGCATATCTGTACTGTATTATTGTTATTTGTGACAGCAGTGTTCATACACGATGGCCAGGGGTGCACAAAAGTCATTTTTCCTCAGGATCAAATTTTGGGCCATCGAGTTTTCCTCATGTAACCAATTCCCTCCGGGATTCCATCCTCTTCTCTTTCATTTCCTCTCCCTTCCTTAAAATGGCATTAACCGCTTGTGAAGTTAAAACCACAAACGAGTATTTGTATTGTTTGTTTTCATTACATAGTCGCTGTCAGATTTTTCAAGTGGGAGAGCCACAAACGGTAATTTCCCATAAGGACACACACTGAACATTAAGCAGGCGAAGGTTGCAGAGGTCCATCCTATTATTCTTGTCCCGGGCTTGGGCCCCTGAAAGGGATGGAGGGGCAGAAGCACCACCAGGATGGGTCTAGGTCGAGGCCAGGAACTTTTTTGGATTTTAATTATTCAAACCTTTAAGGTGACCTTTTTTAAGAATAAGTATCAAAACCTTTCAAAATCTGATTGGTCTTCTATCTACCATTTATCCGATATCCGTATAACCCCTCTTGATTCCTGAAAATAATGGACCATCCACGGACTAGTTGACATCAATCCTCAATGTCCTCACCCATGTGTTGTGAAGCTTGTTGACTTAATCACTGATGGTCAACTCAGTTAAGCATATCATAGTTTAGCAGGCCCACTTATCTAAATTTCCATTTCTCAAAACTAATATTATTAGAGTGTGAAATTGTTTTTCCCCTTTGTGTCTTTCTTCGCGAAAAGAATTTTGCCTGCGCCTAGGCTTAGTGTTTACCTTCACAGTTAATGTTGATATATTGGTTTCCATTTAAATTCTTTCCACATTTTTTCTGTGTTTAACTTTTTATTCTTCTCCTCAGATTTGAGTGCTTCTAACTTTGGCTTCCACATTCATTGTTTTGTCACAAAACAAAAACACTTTAAAGCATCACATGTTGCTAGGTTTCTAATCCTCCTTCCTCTTTATTTTTCCGCATTTTATTTTTTTAACATCTCTGCACTGCACTAGTTCCTCAGCCTGGATTGACTTATCTAAGCATTTATAATAAGCCATAATTTTCTGTCTTTGATACACAATCCCCATGTTTACAATCCACTTTCATTTCTCTTTCCCATTTCATTTTCGTAGGTTCTTTTCTTCACATTTTTCCCCAGTCTCTTTTCCTTCCTCACATTTCTTCTTGGTTTCGGGGTTGCTGTCTTCACATTTAGGTTATGCTAGGGTTTTTTTTTTTAAATTTCCCTGGATTTACTTTTCCTCACATTTCCCCTATAGGTTTCCTTACCAACAATTCCCCTTGTTTCCTTTTACTCTCATTTCTCCTGGGTTTTCTTTTCCCTGCCTCGACTTTGCTAGGTTTTCCCCCCTCACATTTCATCCAGTTTTCATTTCCTCCATACTTTTTTACCACATTTCTCCTAGATTTCTTTCCCTCACATTTCCTCTAGGTCTTCTTTCTTTCTTTCTGTTTCTCCTAGATTACTTTTTCCTCACAACCACACACAAAGTTTTTCTTTTCATCACATTTCGCCTAGATTTTTCCTCACCTTTCCTCTAGGGCCTTCCTTTCCCACGTTTCTCCTAGATTCCTTTTCCCTCACATTTCCCCAATGTTTCTGTTCATCACATTTTCCCCGGGGTTTCTTCTATCCACTCCCACGTTTTTCATAGGTTTCATAACTAGATCTCCTCTCACCTGCCAAAATGTGCATTGTGATACCTTTGTTTCCATTCATCATCTTCTCCATCTTTTCTATTTGCCTTTCCCAACGTTTTCATCTTTGTCATCTCTTTGTCACTTTTCTTCCAGTTTCCTCTTGCTTATCTTTATTTTCTCTCCCCTCAAGATTTTTTCTCTGTTTTCATTTTTGTACTCTTTTGTCCTCATTTTCCTTTCCTGTCTCCATTTCCCGCAATTTGGACTCTTATTTCCTGTGAGCGGCCGCCGCTCACCCAGCTCCCTCACTTTTTGCACAAACCCCTGGAGGAAGGAGAAGCTCTTCCCCTAATTGCATTTAGCAAACGCCATATCCCATAAGATCATTGGAACTCAATTTTCAAAAGCAAAGAACCAACAAAGGCCGCTTCGCGGCAGGGGTCTCTTTCATGTTCCATGACATCTCCGCCGACAGAAGCTGGGCACGCTCAGTTTAACAAGATATGACTGTGCGCAGAAAGTTACTATCCCCGATGCGCAGTGGTTTTTTTACATTGGAGATGAAAACAAGAGATTGAGTCGATACAGCGAAATTCTGAGTATTTCAGTCCAAAAAAGGTTCGGAGATAGCATGTTCCTAAGATGAGTGTACAATGATTTTAGTTTTTGAAAACTTGGATGTTTTGAAACTCCGTATTTCTTAAAGTATGATATTTGGAGACGAAATCTAACTTGAATTGGGAAGAAAAATGCCGTATCTAAACAATGACCCCAACCTTGACAGTGCCCGGAGTGGCCCGTTTTTCTCAATTTGGGTCCCGAAGTTGGTCATATTTACGACAGAATTGTAATGTTAGTTAAGCAGATATGGTAAAAATTGTGCATTTTGTTATAAAAGCATCAAATTGGGCAGAGAGGTAGAGAATTAAATTTTGGAAAACAATTGGATAGGGAACCACATGCACAGTCAAGTGTTTAGTGCTGTGACGTGTATCCGTTCAAACGTTTACACGAACGGAAGGCTCACTACACGTTTAGAAAATTCACTACCCGTTTACACGTCAGCAAACCCTACTAATTTTTTTTTTCAGTATTTTTTTTTTTTTTATTTTAATTGCATGAAGTCAAATTTTCACCAAACTTACCTACCCGCTGTCATGAAAAGTAAAGTTCAAACAGTTCCAATGCTTCTTCTAGAAATGGTTTCCTCCGACTTTTACAAAACAGTGAACTCCCTCGTTTACCAAGTTCTTGTACGTGAGTGAAGCGACTTTGGCATATACAGGGAGATAGGCAAGAGGGTTGGGGGCCCGCATAACTCCGGCCCCAATTAATGCGGTCTTCCATTACAGAGGGATCTACAAAAAAGTTAAAATGACAGCGCAATGGAAGCTCCCACTTGTTCGTCGTTTGAGATCTTGGGGATATTCAACTGCTTTATTGGATTAAAAAAACAACATAACATAGGTAAGTACAACAACATTTTATGGTTCAAGATAATATTTAGATCGAATGCAAGCCGGGTAACCGATTACGAACGATTTAGTGCAAATAAATTGCATTTGCGTGGAAGTGCCAAATTTCGGCAGTCGTTAACTTGTTATTACCGGTTAAACGTTTGAACGAACGGAAATACAGACCGTGTAAACGAAGAGAATTAAACGGTTAACTCCCAGCTCTCCGTTCAAGTTCAATGTCACCTAGAGTCACAAAAGGTCAATTGAGGTCTAATCATTAAAACAGGCAGAATAAGGTGTGGCGTACTCTAACAATCATATAAACATTCCTCATGGAATCTTGTGTGACAGCATTTTCGACTTAATCAAAGACTTTCTTCTTCATTTAAAGGACACATAAAATATTATGAGGATACAAATTTGTATAAATTTGCGCTTAGTAGTTGTGATTATCAACCGAGGACATTTCGTAGGTTTTATATTGAACAAAGAAAATAAAACAAACAACTAAGTTTTGAACACCTCCCTTCTGTCCTGATCGCCCATAAACAAGCATACTCAGATATCTGTCATGCAACAACAGAAAATACAAAAGCATTTATTACATGAAGATGGCTTTTCAGCTTATTGTCCCTCCAGGTTTGATTTAATATATTGGTAAATTGTTTAAAAAATGGGAGGGGCAATATTTTGCTGGAATGTTCTCTTATCTCTCTTAAGTTATCACATAACCATAACATTTCATTGAAGATATACAGGGACATAGCTCACTGGGCATACTTTCGGTTGTATGGTTTAAAAAGCAACAAGTCATATCACATTTTAATCAACCGAAAGTCACCAAAATGGAACAATCGGAATTATATAGGCTCCTGATACCTGAATTTATGCATCATTATTCCTAAAAACATGAAGTACATGAAATAATTTTGATAGGCTACATTGAAAATTACAACTACTACTACGAGATCAATGTTAATGCTGACTCATGTGCATCAACATTGCATCGATGTAAGTACATGCTGTGTAAATTGGCGATGGGACGTCCATTTTAACACCCATACTTTGTACACGGATCATGTGCTTAAATAAAAAACGTATTTTCTTTTCCGTCTGAAAGTGAAAATCGGATATCGGCAAGGGTCTCATTTATTTTCACCAAAATGTGGCCCACTTCGGGACACAATTGAAAAACGGGCAACATCGGACACTGAAGTTTGGTACCATTGTTTAGATACGGCATTTCTTCCCAATTCAACTTAGATTTTGCCTCCAAATATACTTTAAGAAATACGGGCGCTACAAAACATTCAAGTTTTTAAAAGCCGAAAAGTACGAGTTAAAACGAGAATCAATTAGCATCTAGGAACATGCTCTCTCACTTTCTAATAAATACCACAAATGATCTGAAATGATCTTGTTTTTACCTTGAAGATGATTGACGGTGACGTGGTCCTGTCTAAAAATAATCAATACTCAGTATAAAACATTTATGCAAGTTCACGCTTTAAAGAAATGCACATTCTTACAATATCATGTCGCTATCTGCTAACTATGTACACGATGCAATTTGATGCACATGCATTCAACATACAAAATCGCACCTCGGGTTGTAAATTGTTCTCAATACAATAGTTTTACGACCTGTTTTACGAGGGCGCGATGATCATCGGTCAAAGATTTGGGAAGAGCTTTCTCTTCTCTCCTACCTCCATGGTCAGACGGTGCCAAATTCGAGTGAATAGGCTGGATATTCTACCGGATTTACACCACACTGATGCTTGCTAGGCTACCATAGACTTATGGACTGCGGCATTGTCATGATTGAAGAGCACCCCCGACGTCCAAGCTTTCCTCTCCTAAATTTTTATAATTTCTCGCGTAATTGCTTCAATGGTCGTCACACTCTCATTTTTTGAATTACCTGCAATTGTAAACCTAGACACAGCACAACCTCTGTGCTTGCTACCGCAAGCACGGACTTAGCCGTGAAGCGTCCTAATTGAAATATACGTAAAACTATTGGTCACCGAGCCCTAGACACTGTTTCATAGCTGATCATATGCACGAGTTACATCATCAGAGCACCTAATCTTTGTACTAGAAACCCTTTGTTAATTTTTTTTTAAAATGACCCCTAGTGCCCTCTAGAGACCCCAAAGGTCCAAATCCTGACCCCCCAAATTCTCTTCAAAATGCATTTTTCCAATTTAAATTAAAAAATTCTACCATGGCTCAGATATGGAGATTTTTTTTTTAATTTCTACTAGCTCAAACCGGAATAATCCCTTTAATGACCTTGCCTTTGCCCCCCAAATTGGGACCCACTACTAGTAAACTTAGTGTCAAAGGTCATGCATGTGTGCAAGTAACATCACCAAGCTACTTCAACTGAACAGTACGATTTTTTAAAGTTTTTCATAATTCACAGGATGACCCGTTTTTGAACCTTATTACCTTTGACCCTAATCTGTGTCATCACATGTGCACCCATGCACCAACAAAGCCCCGTCACATGACTGATACTTGACCTCATCCCTTGTTATACATAGTCAAATATGTATTTTTCATATTTTCAGACCTTTGACCCGAAATGACCCCTTAATGACGTTTAACCCCCCTTACCGGGCAGGTTGCACGACTGGGTCACGTGGACACTTTTTACTGCTCGGCTGCCCATGCAAACATGTTTGCAACTGTATTGTGCAACAAAATATGTCATTTTTTTCGGTCTAATTGAAAAAGGAATTTGCCTTTTTGTCGCCCTTAATGACCTTTGTATCCGATGGAAAAAAAATCACATATACTATACAAAAATGCATTGTTCCAATTTAAATTTAAAATTCCTACCATGCTCTACATTGAAAAAAAAAAAAAATCTGAAGTTTTTCTAGCTCAAAACCGTAAATACCCTTTATGACCTTTGAACCCAAATTGGTGACCCAGTACTAAACGTATGTCAAAGGTCATGCATGTTGCAAGTAACATCAACCAGCTCCAACATCAACTTAGCGATACGATGTTTTAAAGTTTTCATACTTCGACTTCGAACGATCTACCGAAATTATACCCCCTTAATGACCTTTATGACCTTTTGACCCCTAAGCTGTGGTCAATCCACATGTGTTTTCCCAACACAGCCACGTCACATTACTGCTACTGACCTCATCCCTAGTAACATAGCAAATATGTATTTTTTAATATTTTTGCAATATTTTTGCATATTAAATTAGATAATGCAAGTGCCCGGCCGTTTGGAATGTTAATGAGCTTTGAGATATCCAAAATCGGTTAAACCCCATAGACACTGGTCATAGCGGATGCATATGTATGAAATGACATATCATTGCACTAAACTGTTCAATTACAATATTTTTAATACTCTATATATATTTTGTTTATGATTATAATTTGTTAGTGTTTATTATGTTTTAAAATGTTGTTAATATTTGGTAATATGTTGATGCAGGGCCCCTGGAAGATCAGCGGTTAGCTGAATCGGGTAACCCTGGGTAAAGATAATAAATAATAATTAAAATAAAATAATAAAAAATCTGTGGTACAAGAAAGCTTTTTTAGATTTTTAGGAAAATGCACCCCTAGTGACCCCTAGGTGACCCCAAAAGGTCAAATCATGAATGAATGGTGTAGTTAGTTTGTCGGTCAGTGGTTCTTCGGACAAATCTGGTCAAAATCAAGTGCTAGGGTTTGGCATTATAAGTGTTTGTCAGACAAGAAGAAAGAAGAAAGAAGAAAGAATAGAAACTGCTTATAATACAGAACTTAGCCGTTGCACGGCTAAGGTTAATGAACAGAATACACATGAACTTCCTGGAATTCTCATTGCAGAATGAAACTGTATTATCGGGGTAAAATTTGAACTTTGTAGCATATCCTTTTCTACTTAGGCTTGAGCTTAACTTATCAATCACCCCTCGTAGGTGCATGTCCAATTGATATTTTAATCAAAAATAGATAGTCAGTTTTGGGGTGGACTTATTAGCAGTATAGTATAACTAGAACATCAAGTATGCTGTATAAACAAACTCATTTTTTTTTTTCTATCCATCCAAGGTCAAGAATTTCAACTCAGGATGATTTCATTTGTCTTCAAAACTTCTTGACCAAATGGGGGTTTCTTACAGTTTGTGGATACACAAAAAAGATGACATCATGTCATCAGATTAAACCGATCCATTTTATTCAATTGTTGCGAGATTGGCACTCATACTCCAACTACCACATTTCCATAAACCAAATTCATTGAAAACTCCTGACCCCGGGACTCGATCGTGATCTTGTTTAACAACCTCGTACCTTGCTGTTGAAATCTGTAGATTTGAACAGGTTGTAGTACTAGAAAATCCCTTTTTCTTAGAGGAAAGTATGACATACTGACAGATATGACATAATTTGTCACCTGTGGCAACCGGCCGTTGCAATTGTGGGGGTTGATGATGAACTACCACTATATTCTGGTGTTGCAAACCATTTTGTAAAGAAAGATTGAATTCTTAACAAATATTTATGGAAACTGCGAACTCTCTTATAATGGGCAATTGTTCATTCGGTCAACTTTAAAGGCAAAAAAAACTATCTTTTTAAATTAATCTTCTTTCACACACACACATCCCGACATTTAACAGCTACTTGTGGGTTTTGTGCATTGTGGGGGTAATAAAATTTGTATATCACATGCATTGTGGGAAATTGTTTAGAATAGCATGCATTATGGGAGT
Source organism: Ophioderma brevispina (assembly GCA_023653785.1). NCBI lineage: Eukaryota > Metazoa > Echinodermata > Ophiuroidea > Amphilepidida > Ophiodermatidae > Ophioderma > Ophioderma brevispina. The sequence goes on from JAMKCH010008557.1 coordinate 44,876, forward strand.
GTGGACCATTCAAAAAGTTTTGTACTCTTGTGGGGGTATGTGCACCCCACTACACAACACACAGTGTAACATACCGACAGAAACAGAGAGGGGGTATTTTTTCGGAACTACGAAGCTCTTATGGAGAGCGTGGCCCCTGGTTAGGTTATTCGCCTTTGCTGCAGGAGGTCCCCGGCTCAAACCCCGGTAGGGCCACTATCTGGGATTAAATCTGGTACTAAATTAAATTCTGGATTTAATTTGTATAAGAAAAATATTGATTAAAACTAGAGTTCTGCTCTCCCTGTGATTCTGTTGGACTTGGGCAAAATGAACCCGAGAATCCCCAGTCTTCTTAGTAGAGTGGTCAAGTTAACCCTCGTTGGGTATTCTTCTGAGGGCTCGGTCCTCTAAATGCAATAACTAAAATAAATAAATGTCACTTTTAGACATTTTAAATCACTTCATGTGGGGGGACCCCACTATGCCACTACGCCCCACAACCGTAACTCTTGTTTGTACTTGCAAATACACCCCACAAAGTATCTTCTGGAAAAGGTCACAACTACATCAACACATTACAACACACACACACACACACACCCACACCACATATAACGGAGGGCCATAGTCTGGGATTCCATAAAAACGGAATTAAGCGGTGATGAAATTGAAAACTAATGTTGCGTGAAGAGAGGCCGTACGCAGGATTTATGGGGGTGGGACTTCGAAAAAGGAACCTAACCCCATAAAATTGGTCCTTTTTTGACTTTGTGAACACTTCACCCCAAAAGTGGACGTTCTTGTCAATTTTCTCTAAATTTTGGAATCTTTTTTACACAAAAAAATCATCAAAGTGGAAACCTTTCTTACCTTTTGGTGGAATTTGGGGTACGGGTCCACCCCCCCCCCCCCGACGTACGGGTTTGGTGAAGAGTCATTAAATTGAGGCCTCTTGTCATATTCCTTACCGTTGAAGCCGGACGTGGTACGCGGACGGAAATCATAATTAATTTTTACACCATGTACCTGTCTTTTTGTTCTTTTATTGAACTTTCTTTCATTACATAGATCTAGATGACACTAGTGTTATGACGTATCGTTGACGTCAAAGGTTTCAGAAACAGAATACCTTTCAAACACAAATAAATGAGCCTTGTGCACAGTGATCTGAATTTTATATATACATAAAAAAGATTTTAATGATTTTGTAATGGTTCACGAATTTGGCTGATCTTAAAAACAACATTACTAATAGTAAATTACACACAAATTAATAACTGATACTTTGTCCAAAAAGGAGGCGTTGCAGTTCAACGATGTATGTCATCAACAGCGAAAGACTTCAAAATGACAGCCATGCAAAGTCAAATATAAATCCTCAGGTAATACTTCATTGGAATCTTCTCAGTCCTGAAGGAATTAAAGGTTTGTCCAGCAGTTCAAGACGACAAGGACAAATTCCCCTCGACGACCCTAATATTCCACAGTATATAAGTACAAAGCCATAATCACCACGATTTCTATATGTCCACAATTTAGAATCCTATGTTTGATTCCAGGTACTTTTGGCTTCAAAGGACGACAGTAGAATAGAATATAGAATAATACAGCACTTGCTCAATGGAATGAAAAAATAAATTAATCCTGGCCACTGGGGGAGCATTGAATACTACCAAGTATTGGGATAAAGCTAGCTTATTAACCATACGTATAGCTGATGGCAAACTGCTGACGAATCTTCTCGCCTAGTTTTCCCTTTCATATATACACAATATTCATAAAGTTTCCAAGTCTTAAAAATAGACATTACAACATCTGAATCACATCACTTTCCATCTATAACTTTGTGGGGAAATTCCCTGATCTTACAATGTTTTGATCTCAAAGCATAACCAAGTTGACTCAGTTACTAAGTTTACATCTTGGGGAATTCCCAATCACCTGTCTAGTTGTCAACAACAGGTGCATCTCTCAACACATCACTAGGGGAATCCCCTTTCTCTTTTTTACAGTAAACAAAGTACTTTTCCCGTGAGAAATCTTTTCTCAAATAAAATTGAGAAAATAATATTTTAATCAAAATTTTGAGGGAATATAACACTAGGCCTACTTGAAGAATATTTTTTATCATAATCCTTTATCATATGTTTATATTTTGATATATCTATATTGTCTATGGTGCTTTTTGTATTATAACCGTCCACATTATGATATAATTGTTAAAGGTGCTTGTTCCGATTTATGTCTATTGTGTTCTTTAATTGATATAAGAGCCTGGCACTTGCACATGCACGCTCCATAAAGTACCGTGTGAAACCAACTTGCGGTTTTGATGGTAGAAGCAATAATGCACATTGCAAAGCCCTATCGGTTTTTCGTCGGAATGAAATGGATTTGAGGGCTAAAATTTCAAGAAGACAAAGTTAAATAATTCCCTCGCCGACACTAATATTCCCGTAATATCAGTACAAGATAATCACCACGTTTCTTCTGTCCACAATTTTGTAATCCCTACTTTGATCCAGGTCTTTCGGCCTTCAATACACAGTATAATATTACAAAAGAAGCACTCTGCTCACATGGGATTGAAAATTCATAAATCCGGCACTGTGTTTAGGCATGAATTCTAACCTTATTGTGGCGACAGCTAGCTATAACCATACGGTTATAGCTGATTTGCAACTGCTGTACGAATCTCTCGCCTAGTTGTTTCCTTCATATAACCCAATATTTCATAACGTTCCCAAGTCTGTAATAGACATTACCACATCTGATCACACAATCACTTTCCATATCTAACTTTTGATGGGGAAATTCCCTGATCTACAATGTTTTGATCCAAAGCCTAAACCAATTTGACTAGTTACTAAGTTACCATCTTGGGGAATTCCCAACCACCTGTCTAGTTGTCAACAAGAGGTGCATCTCTCAACACATCACGAGGGACCCCTTTCTCTTTTTTACCTTAAACAAATACTTTTTCCCGTGAGAAATCTTTTCTCAAAGAAAATTGAGAACACTAATATTTATCAAAATTTGAGGTAATATAACACCTAGCCTATTGAAGAAGATTTTTTTCTCATAACCCTTTATCATATGTTTATTTTGATATATCTATATTGTCTATGGTGCTTTTTTGTATAATAACCGGTCCAGATTCTATTAATTGTTAAGGGGCTTGTTTCCCGATTTATGTTCTATTGTTTTCTTTATTGCTTAGAAGAGCCTGGCACTGGCATGCACGCTCCATAAAGTACCGTGGTGAAACCACGTTGCTGTTTTGGATGGTAGAAGGCACTAAATGCCATTGCCAAGCCCTACGGTTTTTTCGTCGGAATTGATGGATTTGAGGGCTAAAATTTCAATAAACAATGAGAAATACGGCCTTCATCGGATATCAAATCGATAACACTTTCGGGTACATCATTGGGGTCCCGAGGAAAATCGAACACGCACTTTTAACCTGTACACCCACACTTGGATCTGATCAGTTTTGTTTGCAATAAAACTTGGGTCTTTGATTTGTAGGCGTCTTTGATGTGGGTCGGTCATGGGTGTTCCCATGAACCACATACGACGTTGTCCACGTCCGGTTATTCATACAAAAAAATAGAAATCCCCTTAGTTAGAAGAGGAGTTGATTCTTCTGCTCCACCGGTTTTGGAATAGAAAATATTCCTTGAACAATATATCAATTTTAGTTCAAGATTTCGCTTTACGTGTTAAAAAACCCGTGTTAAACCAATGACGACGTCTAAAATTGGGGATACTTGCCGCCTCCTTGGGGAGAAAAACGCAAGTCGGGCCGGTTTCCCTTGCGGTACCCTACAAATGGAAATATTCCAATACGAACTATCGGGAATACATTAATTAAAGAATGGCGACCACTTGATCGAACGGCCGGCTTCAAGTCTGTGCTCCTTGAGTTCACAAAACTCTTAGATGAGGCAATATCCGTGGTTTAATTCCTCTTAAAAAACTCTTCGTCAGTTGGTTATAAACAATATTGAACACTACCAACGTGCTAGAAGGTGCTATAACGCAGAGGATTTTTTACTAGCATTTTGCCTTATTGAACAAGAGACAGACGCCATCCAGCCGGCATTGGAAAGCCTCGAAAGCATAGCAACCTGAATTTTGAACTTTGATCCCAAAATTCCGGGAAATGGCTATCGTAGTCTGGTGAAAGTGGTCGATTCCTGTATCGAAAGATTGATTCAGATGCCGATATATTATCGATTAAATAGAGATGGACTTCTGTTCAGGTCAAGTCACTAACGGCAAAAAATTGAATTCATTTGAAAGGTTAGCAAATCATGAAAAAAAAAGCCTGCTGGCACTGGCAGTGCCAGTGTCATGATGTCAAGCCTAAAGCGCGTAGACATGGTATAGACCAGGAGCTTTGCCATTGGATCTGTATATTGTTTTAACGGTCCATGGCCCGATCACTTATAGCCTCGTCCGCAGAAGCCCCAAGATTTTACCGGACTGGTTCACGATTTTTAGTTCAGAAGAAAGTATTTTTTCTCATTTACCCTGTGAAATCTTTAGAGCGGATGTTGGGTTTGGAAGTTATGAGCGAAAATGGCCCACTTTTGGTCGACCATATATTTTACACGGTGATCCATGGGGCTTACAAAACAGTAGCTCTCCGCATTCAAAACGGATTGAAAATTTTCCAGCGGTTTATCAGGTTTTTTGGAGTAATGCCAATCTATCAAGAGGAAACTTCTAAAGTTCATATCCTTAAATCGGGGGCCTCTCCTTAAGATCTGGCTGGATGCATGTATTGTTAACTTTTTAAAGCTTGCATTGTAATCTGTGTATCTTGTAATCCTGCTCCCGGATCCTGCCATGCCTGCTGAGTGTGAATCCTCAGGAATGTCTTGTTAAAAGCCAATGAATCATGATGTCATTTTAACACACTCACACTGCTGGAATAGAGCCAGTGACACTCCCTGACAGTCATGACAGTGTTCAGCCTGTAGGGTTTGTTGTCGACAAGGCTGTGTCGACAATATTGTTGCGACATGCATTTATTCTTTCTGTCGACAAGCATGGACTAATTGTCGATAAAAATCTAGTTATAAAAATTACTTTATATAAGCTTAAAGGGGGATGGCCCGATTTAAGGATATGAAGTTTTTTTCATCTTATAGATTGGCCTTCACCCAAAACCCCACCTGTAAATTTTCGCGCCAATATGTCATGCGTTTTCATTGAGGACAAAAAACGTTATTTTCGTAAGCCCCATAGAGTACTTGTGAAATTAATATTGTTCGAGACCCAAATTTGGTACATTCGGCTTATTGTACTTCCAAACCAAACATCCTGGCCCTAAGATTTTACAGGTAAATGAGAACAATAGTAGCTTTCTTTGATAAACCAAAATGTTGACCACTTCCGGTAAAATCTGGGCTTCTGGGGACGAGCTTTTAGCGATCGGGCCATGACCTTTAAAAAAACATCGCCGATCTTTAGTCGATTTCCTCCCAATTTCTATATTTTTTTCATCTAATCTTTTTAAGAAGTAGTTGTTCGCGGCGGTCTCCATCTTTTTTTGCAAAACAAATCCCAGTTACCACTGCGCATTGGGCTAATGATGGGAAATCCCGTATGACGTAGCCGAACGCACTCGAACATGCCGAGCAATCGCGAATAATCGCTACCCCCCCCCACCCCACCCCCCCTTTGGAAAATCCCGGTTACTTATGACGTAAGTCGCACGTGACTCCCGACTGACTCGTGAGCCGAGCCGACTTTCGCAATAATCGGAAGTCTGACTAATGGCAAAATCGCCGGAAGAAAAAGAGTGGAATAATCAACAACTTAACCTTCGTAAGTTCAGGTACGGTGCCGCGTACTTGAATTTTTCAGCTTCAAAATCTTACATATTTTTTTACGTTAAAATGTAAAGATTTGCACCGTTAACACTCATGTCATATCATTTTAATACAATATGGTTGGAATAAAAGCTTATTTTCTGGCGTCAGCGATGTTTCAGGGGGCTGAATTTTGGTCCATTCACTCACCACAATAGGCCCATGCGCTTACATACAGTAGTACCGTTCGTGACTCAGCGTTTGTGTACAATGCCAAACTGAACAGGCGAAACTCCTAGTTACGTAAAATCGTTTAGACTTTTTGGCGACACCTTGTCAACGTCGGATCTTGAGATTTGACGATTGTCGACAATAAAAAATTCCTACTAGACAACAACCCTAATCGCCTGGAAGAATTTATTATTGTGTCACCACCCAATGAATTCGTCAGCCTCAACACGGAATAAAAAACTGCATGTGAAGGATGCGGTGGCAGAATAGTCAATATATACTGAATTCAACCCTGAAAGGCACATTTCAGTTCACATGCATAATTACGGTAACCTACATCATGATGATGATGCTAAGGTATCGTATTTTGCATTGTTTGGTTAACGTGATCTGTGACGTCATTGGTGGCGATTCGCCGAAACAAGATTTTGCCGACTCCATCCATTGATCATCATGTCATTTCCTAAACCGTTAGCCTCAGTGGAGCCTGAACCGCAAACCAAACGCCAAAACGCCAATGCATCCATTAACCCTAACGCGGCCAGATCGGAAGTAGAGGCAACGAAAACGTGGTACCGGTCGGAAATTGATTTTCGTTGCATCGTGGGCTGGGACCGTCAACAACTATTTTATTATCGCGCAAATGACTCTCATTGGCTCTCACTGCATCTCGGCCGTCTTCACGGAAAATTACGAGCTTTTTTTTTCGTTGCATCTGGGCCGTCTTCCCTTAAAATGACGCGATGTTTTTCGTTGGCATCTGGGGGCCGTTATTACCGGGAAATGATGCTATGCTTTTCACTGCATTTCGGACGGTTTGCCCCAGAAGCCGCAATGCCTTTTCTCAGGTCGGGTGACCTGTACAAATGCCCATAGACAATGTCGAGTTCGATGGTGAAGCGCCCCATTTTCGATAAGCTATTTGTTAATATGCATAAACGTATTCATGACGTAACCGGAGCATGACGTAGTATAATAGTGCCACGCACTGCCTATGATGTAGCGTCATAAGCGCCACTCACGACTTGGCGAACTATACGCTACAAATTTCATGCAGATCATTGTGCAGTATGCATCATTATTTTATTTATTTATTTATTTGATTTATTTACCCGTTTTTTATTGCATTTTCACGCGATTTTTCTCGTGCATCTGGGACGTCGTTCCGGGAAAATGGCGCGTGTTTTCGTTGCCTCTGGCCGTCTTCCGGGAAATTACGCGATGTTTTTTCGTTTCATTTGGGCCGTCTTCCGGGAAATGGCGTCTACAGTTTTTTCGTTGCATCTCTGGGCCGTTATGACTTTACGCTACTTTTCCTGTGCCGGGAAAAACGGCCGAATGGCCATGAAACGCAAACTTTGGCTCTCGTTCTCTGGGCCTCTCAAACTAAAAATAGATTGCCTTCGTTGCCTTAGGCCGTCGGCCTCAAACACCCGGTCCACTGGTTCGGGTTAATGCACTCAGTCCCGGATGGCGGATGCCGCCAGTGTGCATCACAGAACAAAGAAGGCTCATACATGTATGGACACAAAATTTGCTGGTCGTCCATCGACACTCATACATTACTTGAATATCCCCCATCCCCGGTCATGGGATGGCCTAGTTCTGCTGAGAGCAAACCTTTTTTGTCTTTCATCAGAACATATGTACATTATCCGTATATAGCTAACCGTAAAGGTTATGCCGCTGTAACAAGGAACCTGGTATCCACAATAGCAAATCCTCTCTAAACCACTCCACCACATGTTTCTTTCTTCTTTTTCTTCTCACAGATTGTGCCCTTGAATTGCCATACCCCAAATGTTATGATCCACACATGTTCTTTACATCAACATAACCAATTAAAATGCTTCAGGTCAAAAATGTAGTAATCCAACGGTGAAAATGAAGTACTTTTATTTCGATGTTCCACTTTTCGATTTCAGAATGTTTACTAAGTAACTAAGTTTGATTTCGGTCTTGCCAGGGGCGTTTCCCGGCATTCACTCCGGCATATCGTCACCCAATTGGGAGTGGGTGTTTTACTATTAACCTTCACACCAACATAAAACTCATTGCGGGAACACTACCATGCCTCTACTTTTCAATTGGTAATGTTGCATGTTGCCACCACTCGCGACGGCGTCGTCTCGTGTCACCGTTTTTCACCATATGCTTAGTGGGAGAATCTAATGTTTGTTGATGAACAACTGAACGCTGTCGACCTTTGACCCCGTCAAACTCCGAAACTTGCAACCACTCACTCATGAAAGGTTTATGGAGTAAATAATTCTGCGTTGAAATTCAATCCATTCGTACATTTTTTTTTAAAAAACAAAAGTTGGTCAACAAAACCACGTGTGGATTCTTGTTCTATAGTAATTGTAAGAATGCTACAGAGTCCTGTTGTGAGTCAGTTTTTTTGCAATTCTTGACGATTTCAGATGCTTTAAATTTGGCGTTGCCCTATTGCGGATATCCGGTCCTGTACAGCGGCATACCTTTACGTTAAAGCTGATATACGATACTGTCCGAATGTTAAAAGATGAATAAAATAACAAAAGTTATGCCTCAGCAATAACTAAGGACTGGCCGGGCCCCTGGTTTGAGTTCAACCCAATTTCTGATTTCTGACTTTTCTTTTGGCAAAACACTAGGTTGTTGTTGTCGACAAGGGTTTGTCGACAATATTGTCGCGACATCATATTCTTGCTGTCGACAAGCATGAACTTGATTGTTCGATAAAAATCTAGTTATAAAATAACCTTATATAAGCTTAAACATCGCGATATTTAGCGATTTCCTCACCAATTTTCTATTTTTTTTCAAGCTATCTTTAATCGTGCGTCGGTCATCGCCATCTTTTTTGCAAACAAATCCCAGTTACCGCTGCGCATGTGTGCTAAGGAGGGGGAATCCAGTATGACGTAGCCGAACTCCCTCGAACATGGCCGAGCACTCCGAAATATCGCTACCCAACCCCGCCCACCACGCTACCCCCCCCGATCCTCGCGGACCCCCCCCCCACCTGTCCCCTTTGGAAATCCCTTTTACAACTTATTCCTTAATTCGCACGTGACTCTAGTTCTGCTAGCATAACTACCACAATTATGTCTTTAAACATGTGTTGTCCATAACGGATGTGGAGTTCTGCAAATACATCGTAATACCTTTGCCTGTCACCCCTCCTCAACTTCGGCGATCCTCACATTCCCCCTCCAAAAGAGCGAACAATCCCTGCTTTAACTATAATCACAAGTTGTACATCATGTACAAATGCGATGAATATGTGACAAAAACTCAAAAGAAATATAAAATCCCAAATTTGAAACAAATTGTCCGACTACAATAACTCAAAAAATCACTTCAGCGTTCCAATGCCATGAGGGAAGCATAATCGACACGGCACCAGATAGGTCATGCAATACGTCCCAAAAACGGTCCCCACGTGTTTTTCGTTTGTTTTATCAACAGGATTAATTTTCTGCTCATAGGTTTTTTTCTCCAGTAAGCACCTGATCCCTAGCCCCTCGTTCTAAACTAACAAACATGACTGCTCAAGTGAATAGACATCACATTGTAACGGCGTGCGTATATTTAAGTCTCAGGGATTCAGTTGTAGTCCAGGGTACCGTTATGTGACTTCCGATCAAAGGTCACATTTATGCATGCCGGTTTCCAGCCATTCTTTTTTGCATGAGAAAGGTTGTTTCCTCCGATAAAATTATGAATTTCTCCTGTTTTTTCGAAAAATTTGGAGTATTACCTCTCTGAAAAAAGGCATATATGATATAAGGACCATATATACACTCGCTTCTGAAATTGCTTGTGATATTTTGTTCGTCTGCATTGTGAAAAGTTGGCTCTTTTAATTGGCCTGTGAAACACAGGCTAACAGCAACGGTATTACTTATGTATTTGCAGAACTCTCACATCCGGTAATGACCCATGTTAAAGACATAATGTGGATTTATGCTTAGCAGACCACACTTACTTTCCCGACTGCCTCGTGAGCCGAGCCGACTTTCGGCAATAATCGGAAGTCTAAATAATATGTCAAAATTCGACGGAAGAAAAAGAGTGGAAATCAACAACCGTCAAGCGTAAGTTCAGGGTACGGCCAGCGGTACTTATTTTTTTCAGCTCAAAATCTTACAATTTTTGTAGCGTAAATGTAAAGCTTTGCACCGTTAACTCTGCATAATCATTTTTAGACAATATGGGTTGTAATAAAGCTTTTTTTGCTGGCGGTCATGCGATTCAGGGTGCTGAATTTTGTTCCATTCACTCACTATGTACAATAGGCATGGCGCTTACAGTAGTATACTAGTACACTTTTGCGTGCTCGCTCCTCGTGGACAATCCAAACATGAACCTGGCGAACTCCTAGTGACGTAAAATATCGTTTAGACTTTTGGCGACACCTTGTCGATGTCGGATCTTGAAATTTGACATTTGTTACAATAAAAATCTACTAAAAAATCCTCCTCGACAACAACCCTGCAAAACACACAGCCCAGCTTTCATTGAGTCCAATATCTTTCAGTGCACATTTGCCACCTGCTCACAATTTTGAAGCTTGTGTGTACAATGTATAAGGAACACAATTTTTTACTACTTGTACTTTTAAACTTTGTTGAACTGATAGTCCCTAGGATATAGGCGATTACTTAACTATCCTCATATCAAATTCGTTAACTTTCATAGGAAATGTGAAATTACAAAATTTCCTAGCATTCCCGGGTGAGAAAGTCCTGGTTTAATTGTATTGGCTTGCCCTGGCCTGCCAGATACAAGCTTGATGTGCCCCCCCATGTTTCACGGTCGCAGGCACAATTTGCACACCCCCCTTTTCTGCACCCACCTGCACCCACTTTTTTCTTTTCTGCCACCCACCTGCATCCACTTTATCACAACTTCAGGTAAAAAAAAAAGTTTTTGCATGAAATTATACACTTTTCCATATACTACCACCTCAAAATTTGGTCAATAATAGGGAATAGGCCCCGCGTAGTCATTTAAAACAATTTTTTGATCTTGGTATTTCCATCCTTGTTCATGACTACTTTGTCAAGATACAATCTCTCTCTTTATCAATTAACTGTTTTCCTGCAAGCACAGCTAAACCAGCAGTTGTCATGCACTCAATACTGTGTAGAGACACAATGCACCAAAATTTGGTTAACTTTTGATCTGATTCATCTTGCGCATCCTTCGTTATATCTGTGTCCTTTAAAGATTGATGTTTTGGCTGTATCTTGTTATGAAACCCTGTAATAACCCGACGTCACATTTGACCCCCCCTACTTACTGAAAAATAGGTAGACCAATATCCTATTTTGGTGCACTTCTCTCCTTACAGCTTTTAAACAGAAAAGAGCATGCCTTCATAAAGTTGCGAAGGGTAAGGTCTTAATGGAGTGCAATTTAACAGAATAAATTGGTTTAAGTGAACTATGGCCTTTATTCCGTTATTGCGATATTGCCCAACACTGCCATTGAACCGGAATAATACGGAAGTGGTCTAAAACTGAAAATGCGAAATTTCCTGTGAAACGAACAAGGATGAAATTGGTGTATATTTTTTGCTACTCAACGCAATAAAGAATGTTACCCGGTGACATTGATGTTAATAAGATTATAATAATTAAGTAATACATGGTACAAAAAGTGGGTGAGAAAAAAGTGGATTCGGTGGGTGCAGAAAAAAGTGTGCGTCAAATGTGCCTAGACCCTTTCACATGCACATGTGAATGTATTTCACATGTTAACATAGTTTAATATAATAACACCAATGCCTTCGCAAAAACCCTGTGTTTCAATGCCTATCGTTGATAATATAAATTGATGCAGAATTGCAGATGGGCATATTTAGAATGGGCAATATTCTGCTATAACTGGTTGAAGGTGCGCATTCGTACTTTGAACAGTTACCTCTCTTTTTTCAAATGAGTTCAAAGATATTTTCACCCCTTTGATGCCATTTGACATTGGATATTGCCCTGTTTAAAAGTTTGAAGAGTGTCACCCAAAATGGGATGAAATTCAGTATTCTTCCACCACATCTTTAACATGCAGTTTAAATTGTGTTGATGCTGGCCGAATTCTAGGGTGGTGGCACAATACCAAATTCTTTCCCTTAAAAAACATTGGTGATATGGGATTTATGTGGGATGGTTTTTATACTTGAATTTGTGTACATTTACAGGTTCTTGAGTCAGGTTGTATGGGGGGTGCTATGTTTAATGCCCAGAAGTTACTCTACTGGGTTTCTCTGATTCTTGGCACTGTTTCCAGACATGACGCGTTAGAGCAGATCCCTGCAAACTGATCTGGAAAATCCAGGCATTAGACATAGAATGCTTCTAGGTAGATGCTTAGGTTTCCAGGTGAGTAAAGTTGGAAAGATGCTACCTATGTCAATTTTGTCAACAACTTATACCCTTAAAGGTGCATTTCGTGATTTCCACACCTTCGTTTTAATCATCTGATCACTAATATCTTGATAAACGCTTAATGCTCCAAATTTGAAGCTGATCCCTATCTTGCGGTTTTGTGTTTATGAGCAATTACTCCTTTCCCACAGTCCCATAGGCCTCTGTGCTGTCATTTCTGTCCGTTTATAACGGACATAAAATACAAAATAGCGAATTTCTTACAGATGGCAAACCGAATTTGCACGTAGATTGGCACACGTGTATTACTAATGCTCTAACGGTTCAGATGATATACAAAATCTCACCATTTTTTAGTGAGTCGGGGGGACGAGGGCTGGTGGATCACGAATTCCCTTTATCAAGGCGGTCATAGTTTGTTAGTACTTGCCATAACCACATAAACCCCAGCTTCCATCTGAACACTCTTCATAACAACAAATAGCACAACAACATTTGAATGCAAGTCCTGTTACTTTATAACTACCACAAATTACACAGAATTGGCAGTGGTATTTTGTGGTATACATGTAAAACCTTTGAAGGAGGAATTCTCCTTTGAAGGGAGGGAATTTTCCCTTGAAAGGAGGGAATTTCCCTTGGAAGAGGGATTTTCCCCATGTAAAGTGAATTTTCCCTTTGAGTAGGGATTTTCATTTTCCTTTTGAGGAGGGAAACCCCGGCTGTTTTTTGCCCCCAATCCTGAACTGATGGATATTTTTCAATTTTTTTTCCAGTAATAATTTAATGACATCTGTGAGATACCGGTAGTCATTATGTGTGGCCAAATTTTATGGACAATTATTAGCCCCCCCCTTGGGGGGGTGCAAGTGGACCCCCTTACTGTTACAACACTCCAGTGCAAAAGTAGTCTTAAAAAAAAAACAAAAAACAAAAACCCCCCCCCCCCCCCCCCCCCCCCCCCCCCCCCCCCCCCCCCCCCCCCCCCCCCCCCCCCCCCCCACAAATAACTCGCATTTTAGCTTTCATGAATTAATCCAAAATTATTTCAGTGGTTTAATTCTTTTATTCTAATAACAAAATGTTATCTCTGAGTTGTATGATGTTGTTAGGTTTGAGTTACACCTAACTCAAAATTGATGTGGCCACCTGCCAACCTTCCCCTGTTTTGTACAATCATCCCTATTTCAACTTTCCAAATTGCAAAACTAACTGTGTGCTTAACACATCTGAGCAGTAGTGGAACATGTCAAACCACATTGTTAATTATTATAATCAGTTTTTGTGACAGCATGTGGCCGCCATACAAACCGTAGCAGTAGCATTGGGCATCCTACAGCGAGGCTACCAGAATAAGAAGGTCCGTTATCACGGGCGGCATCCTCATTCTTTCACGGTACGTTAACGACACAATAACTTGCTATTTATCGTAGGATCCGTCTTCTGTTGGTTATTCCCTTTAGTTTTTGGTGAGTGTGTCAACAGCCATGTACAAGGCGTTGTTAGTAAGCCTGGCTTCTTCCGGTAAAGGTACCATGACTACAATAATGCTTTGCCCAGAGCCATGTCGTCTTTTGTACATGGGTATGTCATAATAAGACTGTTGTCTCATAGTACTAATACTGCTGCATGACAGAACAGGTTGTTGCAACTAACTCATTATGCACTGTGCCAGCAGGTTTTAATCTTTGAATGGGTCCAAATATGTTTAAAAAGTGGAAGTTTCCAGGTACTAAGCACACTTTGTAATGTTGTGGTTTAGGCTGCCATTTTAGTTTTGTCTGCAAGAGGAGAGTTGGTCTTCCTGTCCCTGAGAGTCACTTGTAAAACAGTAACTTCAAGATTTCATTGTTGTCATCCACAACTTGCCAGTGTAGTTACTGTTTGATGGCAGGGGGTATCCTATCTTAGCAAATTGGGGGGGGCACAATCTACAAGCATGTCCTTCAAAAACGGCATCAATATCCGGCATAATATGAGTGCTATGTTTTTTCAGACTTAACAGTAGGAGGGTATCTACGCATAGCAAATCAACGGTTACACCCACAGACTTAATGCTACATCCACAAGACAACTGAAATAGCCGCAATAAATCAATAGGTTAACGAGATTACTAAAAATATTTAGATGTCCATCAACTCTTCTCTAATATATGCATGACCAAGATGGCACTATCTACAATCTTATACCACTTTTAGCATCCGGCTGGTGGGTGTCGGGAACCTGGGTGAGATTATGTCAGCAATCATGCTCAATGTCACTGACTCAAAGTGACATACCTGGAGCAATATGCTTTAGGGTGTCCGCCTTTTTTTCTGTCCTTCCTTTTGGTACCTGTTATTCTTCAATTTTGATTGTAATTTATCATATTGTTATATTAAGGCTTTCCCTTTTATAATAAATGCCCTCACTAGTTTTTTCAAGAAAATTGATCCCTTGAAATACTGTTTCTTTGGGTGTTACAAATGCCTTAAAATGTGTGGTATAGGATAAAATACAGAATATTGACAGGAGAACACATGAATATGCACGGCAGTGCTAAAATCCAATTATTAATAATAGTGCATATTACCAAAGGGGGTGCAGAAAAAGTGGATGCAGGTGGGTGCAGAAAAGTGTGCGTGCAAATTGTGCCTAACCCTTTCACATGCACATGTGAATGTATTTCACATGTTAACAATATTAATAACACACAATGCCTTCGCAACCCTGTGATTTCAATGCCTATCGATTGATAATATAATTGATGCAGAATTGCAGATGGGCATATTTAGAATGGGCATATTCTGCTATAACTGTTAATGTGCGCATGCGTTACTTTGAACAGTAACTCTCTTTTTCAATGAGTTAAAAGATATTTTAACCCCTTTGATGCATTTGAAATTGGATATTGACTGGTTTAAAAGTTTGAAGAGTGTCACCCAAAATGGGATGAATTCAGTATTCTGCCACCACATCCTTTAACATGCAGTTTATTGTGTTGAGGCTGCCGAATTCATAGGGTGGTGGCACAATACCAAATTCTTTCCCTTAAAACATTGGTGATATTGGATTTATGTGGGATGGTTATACTTGAATTTTGTTACCTTTACAGGTCTTGAGTCAGTTGAGGGTGGTGCTATGTTATGCCCAGAAGTTACTGGGTTTCTCTGATTCTGGGCAGCTGTTTCCAGACATGACAGCGTTAGAGCAGATCCCTCAAGACATGATGCTGGAAATCCAGGCATTAGACAGAGAATGCTTCTATGGTAGATGCTTAGGTTTCCAGGTGAGTAAAGTTGGAAAGATGCTACCTATGTCAATTTTGTCAACTTATAACCTTAAAGGTGCATTTCGTGATTCCAGCACCTTCTGTTTTATTCATTGATCACTATATATCCTTGAGAAAAGCTTATGCTCAAAATTTGAGCTGATCCCGATCTTGCGGTTTTGTGTTATGAGCAATTACTTGTTTCCCACGGTCCCATAGGCCACTGTGCTGTAATTTCTGTCCGTTTACGGACAGAAAATACAAAATAGCGAATTTCTTACAGATGCAACCGAATTTGCACGTAAGATTGGGCACACGTGTATTACTAATGCTAACGGTTCAGATGATATAAAAATCTCACCATTTTTTAGGTAAGTCGGGGGACGAGGCTGTGGATCACGAAATGCCCCTTTAACAAGGCAGGTCATATTTTGTGAGTACTTGCCATATACCACAATAAACCACAGCTTCCATCTTGACACTCTTCATAGACCACAAAAAAGCACAACATTTGAATGCAAGTCCTGTTACTTTATAACTACCACAAATTGACACAGAATTGCAGTGTGATATTTTGTGGTATACATGTAAAACCTTTGAAGGAGGGAATTCTCCTTTGAAGGAGGGAATTTCCCTTTGAAGGAGGGAATTTCCCTTTGGAAGAGGGATTTCCCCATGGAAGAGGGAATTTCCCTTTGAAGGAGGGATTTTCCTTTTGAAGGAGGGAAACCCAGTCATGTTTTGTCCCCAATTCCTGAACTGATGGATATTTTTCAATTTTTCTTCCAGTAATAATTTATGACATCTTTGAGTACCGGTAGTCATTATGTGTGCCAAATTTTATGGACAAATTATTATCCCCCACTTGGGGGGGGGGGGGTGCAAGTGGACCCCCTTAATGTTACAACAACGCCAGTGCAAAAGTAGTCTTAAAACCCACAAATAAAACTCACAGTTTTAGCTTTCAGGAATTATCCAAAATTATTTCTGTGGCTTTATTCTAATAACAAAATGTTATCTCTGAGTTGTATGATGTTGTTAGGTTTGAGTTACACAGTACTCAAAATTGATGTGGCACACCTGCCAACCTTCCCTGTTTTGTAGCAATCATCCCTATTTTCAACTTTCCAAATTGCAAAAACTGATGTGGCATAACACATCTGAGCAGTAGTGGACATGTCAAACCACATTGTTAATTATTATTATGCAGTTTTGTGACAGCATGTGGCAGCCATTACAAACCGTAGCAGTAGCATTGGCATCCTACAGCGAAGGCTACCAGAAATACGAAGGTCCGTTATCACGGGCGGCATCCTCATTCTTTCACGGGTACGTTAACGACACAATAACTTGCTATTTATCGTAATGACTCTGTCTTCTGTATGGTTATTCCCTTTAGTTTTGTGAGTGTGTACAACAGCCATTACAAGGCGTTGTAGTAAGCCTGGCTTCTTACGGTAAAGGTTACCATGACTACAAGAATGCTTTGCCCAGAGCCATGTCGTCTTTTGTACATGGGTATGTCATAATAAAGACCTGTTGTCTCATAGTACTAATACTGCTGCATGACAGAACAGGTTTGCAACTAACTCATTATGCACTGTGCCAGCAGGGTTTTATCTGTGAATGGGTCCAAAAAGGGGTTAAAAGGTGGAAGTTACAGGTACTGGTGTGGGTTAGGCTGCCAGTTTAGATTGTCATGCAAGAGGAAAGTTGGTGTTTCTGTCTGACAGTTGCTTGTAAAACAAGAACTTCAGATTGTGTTGCATCCACAAAAACTTGCCAGTGTAGTTACTGTTTGATGGCAGGGGGTATCTATTCTTACGCAAATTGGGAGGGGGGGCGCAATCTAACAGCAATGTCAATTCAAAACGGCATCAATATCCAGCATAATATGAGTGCTAGTCTTTTTCAAAGACTTAACAGTAGGAGGGTACTCTTACGCATATCAAACGGTTACACACAGACTTAAGGCTACAATCCTACAAGAACAACTGACGAATAGACGCAATAAAATCAATAGTTTTTTTTTTTTTTTTTTTTTTATAGTACTAATACTGCTGCATGACAGAACAGGTTTGCAACTAACTCATTATGCACTGTGCCAGCAGGGTTTTATCTGTGAATGGGTCCAAATAGGTTAAAAAGTGGAAGTTACAGGTACTAAGCACACTTTGTAATGTTGTGGGTTAGGCTGCCAGTTTTAGTTTGTCATGCAAGAGGAGAGTTGGTCTTCCTGTCTGAGAGTCACTTGTAAAACAGTAACTTCAGATTTCATTGTGTTGCATCCACAAACTTGCCAATGTAGTTACTGTTTGATGGCAGGGGGTATCTATTCTTACGCAAATTGGGGGGGGGGCGCAATCTAACAGCAATGTCAATTCAAAACGGCATCAATATCCGGCATAATATGAGTGCTAGTTTTTTTCAAAGACTTAACAGTAGGAGGGTGCTCTTACGCATATCAAACGGTTACACACAGACTTAAAGGTGCAACGAGAGATTTTGAGGCACCCAAA
Source organism: Ophioderma brevispina (assembly GCA_023653785.1). Taxonomy (NCBI): domain Eukaryota; kingdom Metazoa; phylum Echinodermata; class Ophiuroidea; order Amphilepidida; family Ophiodermatidae; genus Ophioderma; species Ophioderma brevispina. The sequence continues at coordinate 63,054 of JAMKCH010008557.1, forward strand.
TATTGTGTCATAATGCTAATTTCATATAGATTTGAAACTCAAATAGATTTTTTACCTTGTATTTGGCTACAGAAATGTCTTAAAAGAGAGAAAAGAGGTGATCTTGATTTGCTTATATTTCAATATAAAACATAGGCTGAATTTTGTATTTGCTCCTATATGAAATTAGAAATTTCATCACAATTCACCAAAGAAACATTTCTCAGCTTAATCCTTTCAGATGGGTATATTTTTAATGAAAAGCTTTACATCAGGTCACAAATCAGTACTTTCGATTTTTTAAGGGACACCCGATATGTGAAATCTCTTGTTGCACCTTTAAGGCTACAATCCTACAAGAGCAACTGAAGAATAGACACAATAAAATCAATAGTTAACTGAGAATTACTAAGAAAATATTTAGATGTCCATCAACTCTTCTATAATATATGCATGACAAAGATGGCAGCTATCTACATCTTACCACTTTTAGCATCCATGGGATGGGGTGTCTGGGAACCTGGGTAGAGATTATGTCAGCAAATCATGCATCAATGTCACTGAGCTCAAGTGACATTCCTGGAGCATATGCTGTAGGGTCTCTCTTTTTTCTGTCCTTCCCTTTTGGTAACCTGGTATTTTTCAATTTTGAATTGTAATTTATCATATTGTTAATATTAAGGGCTTTCCCTTTTATAATAAATGCCCTCACTATTTTTTTCAAGGAAAATATCTTGAAATACTTCTTTGGTGTTACAAAAATGCATTAAAAATGTGTGGTAATATGATAAAAATACAGAATATTTGAACAGGGAAACACATGAATATGCAGTGCTAAATCCAATTATTAATAATAGTGCATATTAACCAAGGGGTGCAGGCTCCAAAATAAGAATTAGGGCAGGCAAGGTATTTTTGCCCAATTTTAAAAGGGCACCAAGGCATTACATGTTAAACAATAGCAATTTTTTAGGGCACCAAGGCAAATGGTAGGGGACCCAAGGCAAATTGCTTTAGGTGCCTTAGGTTATTTTGGAGCCTGGGTGAAGGTATGAATATTCAGTGCTAAATTCTATTACAGTACATGACAAAAACATGACTATTCAGTGAATAATAATCCAATTATAACAGTGCATAATTAACAAGGGCATTGATTCTGAAATCTTATTTTTTAAACACCTCTAATAAAATTCTCATTTTCAAAAACACAAATCCCCAGGGCTTTAATTATAAACAAAACAGACAGTCTGACATTTTAATGGTGTTCGACCTGTACAATGTATGAATTCAGGATTGCCACTGATGTTCCATAAGTGGTACTTGTCTGATATCACATATTTTGAAAATTCTTGTAGCGCCCACGTGTCCCCTTTTCTCTGTCTGTCCTTCATTCAGGTATACAGATCACCATTAGTAGCTCAAATCTACATTCTTGGTGTACGACTTAAGTTTTTATTTAAAGCCCTGCACGGAGGGAAAAACTTAAGAGTTGAACTACTAAATTGAACTTTATTGGCTTGGCAATTACCTATTTATAACTTTGTATTGGTATTTGGCAGACCTCACCATATGATGCACTATCAGCATGGGCAACTGGGGAAGGCCTGTTTCAGACAGCGCACATGTAGACATCTACATTAGGTGATATTGAATCATGTGGTAAGTTTAGATGTGATTGTTCTCTTCATGCACTCCCAAACCAAGATAAAACCTTGTATCACTTCATCCTTGCATGTGTGAATAAGATCAGGGTTTCTTATAAGCGGCACGGTGTCATTCAGTGCCTTACATCTCAGTGCTATTATTTAGCAGAATTTTGCCTGTCGTAATTTGAAGGAAAATGATTAAGTACGATTGCCATAGATAATAAGCCAGATGTAGTTTCATAGGTGCTTGCCCTTTATTGGCTATAAAATGTCATTTAAATATTAACACATTACAAGTACCTTTATTTGCTTATGCATTGAATCATTTATAACTTTTGGGCTATTTCTGTAAACTACGTGATACCTTTAGAATAAAATAACAAATTGCACTATACAATTGTATAGCCTCTATATATATTGCCCTCTTGGTGTGAACTACATTTGTAGTCTGACCCAATCCCATTAATTGTTTTTCATGCACAGTTTTTAAACTTCCATGCAAATTATTCTTATCCCAAATGTGATTTAGCTTATTATTCACTATATCGCCCACCCCTAGCATTGTATGAAGTGAGGTTGGTAACATGTGTTTTGTATGATGTGGTGTTGTGCTGTCCTATGTATGAAGTATGTTTATGCGATATTTCATGCAGTTGTAAGGGAATATTATCCATTGGGCACCTGCTGATTTGATCCATTGGGGTGATTGATACACTGTAAATAAGCATGACATGGTTTTTTAAACAGTAGGCCCAATGCTAGTGCTTTCAAAGCCTAACACTAAGGATTAAAAATTCATTGCAGAATGTGTGATTTTCCACCAATTGTTTTTTTTAAAATTTTATATTTCCCGAAAATTGTGTTAAAAAAATAAGCATGAATCCTCACAAAACTTCTTTGTTTCGCATAGGAATAATTAAATAATTATTATCTAAATTGTAATTTTTTTTTTAACAACGGAATGAGCCTTTAATGCAAGATTGTGTTTCCGATTTGTGTTATGCATTCAAAAAAAGTTGAATAACCGAAAAAAGTTAAATTTTCTGAGGCAAAACACCCTGCAAACAAAGTAGTGCATCAGCTTTTAATTTAGCCTACACTGTAGTTAATTTGTTTTATTTCTCTTTTAGAATGGGGCCGTGCTATGAAGCTGATTTTAGGGCCCCGACCGGAAAAACTTGGTTGATTTGATTGTGAAATGGTGAAAAATTGGGTTAATTTACAGGTACTACCATGTAAGTAAATTTCAGTTTTCTGAAGCACCAACCAAAGAAGCATTTATGCATGGCCTGTTTTGACCACTCTTGTAACCCCAAATCAAGTTCAAAATTCCATCCACCACTTAAAACAGCTGGAGTCCTAAATCATGGTTTTTTTTTATTTAATGCCAGAGACATCATCAATATCCCATAATAGATGTGGCAATATGCATTTTACATGTCAATAATAGCAAAACAGTAATGAAGCTTTAGATCTACACAGTAGAGGTGTGAAGCTAGTGAGCATTGACTGTTCCGCATTGCTGTAAGAAGCAGTTGATGCATTACAGGTCATATTGCTCTCACACAGTGTTAAGTGGAGCATTCAGTGGTATCATAAAGGTACAATTAAATGTATCATTTGTGCAGCAATGAGGCAGGTTAAATGGTTGCCCTTTAAGGAGGCTAGACACGATAGATCTGTCCGAAATTTTTCATTGAAACTCGGTATGAACAAATTCCATCGATGGTACCAACAATCCAAAATAAAATTGGGTGTCCCACCGACTCGTTTTTCTATTAAATGTTGATTTCAAAATACTATTTTTTGCATTTTTGATCAAAAGTTAGTACACAAACCTATGCAAATTTTTTTTACGACAGACATTTTTAATTATAAAAAAAAATTCTGCTCGAAATTTTTTGATGGAATTTTAATAAAAGTTGCGCAAATACTAGAAGCTGTCGATTAAGAAAGAAAAAAAGAAAAAAGATGGGGTCACCGACTTTACATTTTCTCAATAATATAACAAATAGCACGTTTTTTACTGTTCGAAATTGTGAAAAAACTGTCTATGCGACATCAGAGGCGTCAGCGAAAATAGGGTACGCAGATGTCAGACGCTTCTAATACTCGCGCGAGTATCGACCACGATTTCAAGTTAAGACCAATTTCCTATTTATTCCTATCCTATATAGATGTGACATTTGTTTATGTTGTGGCTCCCTCGGTGGTGTAAGAGAGAAATGGCAGGCAGAAGCCCCTCTACTTTGCACAGGGAATTTCGTTTTTTCTGCTCTAACTTTGGTTCAAATTTTAAATAATACCAACATTCATATTGAGCATGCTTGCTTAATGCTTACCAGGCATATTGTAACCGATTTAGATCAAGAAAAGGTTCTGCAAGTAATTAATGACCAGATTTTATGTGGTCGTTCATTGAACGACTGTAATATTTTGCCTGCCCGAAAACAACAGAGGGCGTCCTGATGTCAATATGTGACATCCTAGGTCACATCATCTATAGTTTTTGGCCTTTTATAATGAGTAGTATACTCGTGAAAATCTTGGAAAAATGGGAGCAATTGAACAATGCACGTAAAAACAAGAAAGTATGCCGAGACCCATTAAAAATACGAGTTATTATGGAACTTTCAGATTATTAAACTGGTAATTCTGCAACACAAACTATAAAATCGTTGTCATTAACGTAATTGTCACCCCGACCTTAATTTTTATAGCGAGAATGCACGCTCCCTCTCAATTCCAATTAGTTATCTTAGGAAGAATAAAACTTTGTTTGAAATTCTTGAAATTCAAATCATGTTTGGTAGATTAAATTTTATGTCTTTTCAATATTTATTCCGTATTATTCTCTCTGAAACTTAGATTTCATGACGAGGAAGGGGAGGACAGATGGAGGTATAGCGCTCAGGGGAAAGGGGTAACTTTTTCAGTAGGGATGTGCGGCCCAAATTCCAACTTGGGGAAATGGGACCCGATTTTATCAATTTTTTCATAGGCCCTTTGACTCAGTGAAATTTTTCGAAAAAATTGCATACGCAGGACCTGAATAAAATTTGGCTAAATTTTAAGCGCTCTTAGGTAAAAGTTTTACAAAAGGGGACCTCAACAAGAACTGAATTATGCATCGCCTCCTCGACCCATACAGACTTTCTCCGTTCACACCATCGACTTCCCGCCCTGTTTTAATAACGGTTTTACATGCGAGTTGCCTTTCAAACTTAAGATGCTTTCATGATCCCAACCCCTTCATTTTTTGTTTGGATGTTCACCATCCTCATCCAAATTTGAAGTCGATCCGGACGGTCCCCCATAGACCACTTTTGTCATCTATCCGTAAACGGATAAAAATTCCTCCAGGTCAATGTAAAATAATCGGCACACATAAAGCTTAGACCATGAGATCAGATAATATAAGAATCTCGAGGCTTTTTTTTTTTTAAAAAAGGTATTTAAAAATTCGATCTATCTTATGTCAATTTGAGGGGGGTGGTTGTGACACACGAGTAGGCCTCAACACCGGTAGGCCTACATATAGCCTAATTAGAATAAACAGTGCATAGAAAACAAAAAAAAAATATTGGATTTTTTTTCAAATTAAAAACAAGTGCTAATATTGTCAAAACCTCTACGTTCGCAGCCATGCATGGGAATATAAAAACCTCATTCACCATTAATTCACTAGAGTCCCTTTTGGGTGATCTTCCCCAATGTTTTTTTTCCCTGCTAGGGTTATTGAGTCATCTTGGCATTGTTGGTTGAACCGTCACGTTCAGCATCTTCTCTCTCTTCCAGTTTTAGTTGCGCTATAGACGCATGCACGGCGCCGCTGCTGATTTTTACGCGCGAGTCCCACGCAGAACGCCACGCAAGCATTTTTGTTGGAAAATCCAACTTGGAACAGTGCCAGATCTCGTGCGCGGAGCTTAACTTGTCCTAGCCTCCTTAAATCAATACATTCTGCAGTGAGCATGTATTTTTTCTAAAATTTACATCAGCAAACGGCTGGTTTTTTTATGGCATATGGATTTATTGTGTGGTTGGCCCATCCTGGTATCCACTTTTCAATTGTGAATACAATTTGTTTACCCTTTTCAGTTAAAAACAACACAGCCCATGACTGAGTGATTAACACATCAATTATATTGAATATCCTTGTGTGTGGTACTTTATAATTATACAACATAATTACCCTAATCAAAACTCATCACTCACCAGCTAGGTTAATTATTAAAGCCAATACTGTCATACTTGTTTCCATTTTGAATTTTCAGTGGTTAGATATTTTTCATGAACTAACTCCCTGAAGTGATTAATAATCACAGTCTTAAGTAACATCTTCTATAATTAAAACCAGGGATCCTCAATCTTAATTTAGCTGCATCAGGCAAAAGTCTATTTTTCATTATGCTTTGCCAATTTTTTTTGGTGTTTTGTATAAAAGTGAAATTGAATAGTCTGTCTCTTTTGAGGTATAATCTTCATTTTTTTCAGACAACAGATGAGAAAATGGTTGATTTGTCCTATCCTCAATAAATCACATAATAGTATGAGGTGCAAGAAGGTTCTATGTGGCAATAGCTGCCATGTGATTCTCTGTGTGCTGACATGTATTAAGATACTCGCAATTTATATTTCCTTGAGTCAGTGGCTCTTGAATGGTTCTTCAGGTGAATGTCAACTGAAGAGCCATTTTCAAGAGCCGCAAGACCAAACACTTGCAGATGTTTGATGTGAATTTCTGACAACGGCAGCTTTTGCACTTATGGCCTTCTTGTACTCGCACAAGGACACATTATTGACAGTGTCACCTGAAGAACCATCTTGTACTCGCACAAACAAACAGGTTGTTGCTTAAAGAAATCGGTTGTGACAAATAAGGTTAATGTCGGCAGCCCGCAGGGTTCAGACAGAAACTTCCGGAAGCAACATATTTCTTCCGGAAGAAAGCAAGAATGGAAGAAAGAAACTGGAAAAAAAAAAAAAAGGTGTTTCTGCCCGTTTCTTTCCGGAAGAAAAATGGAAAGAAATGGAAGAAATGGAAGAAATAAAGAATGTATTATGAACAACATGACTTAAATTTCACCCATATCATCTGCTTTGCACTTAAAATCATCAAGGCTACTTAGTTACTTTAAATTTTACAACTTTTTTTTTTCAAAATTAATTACAAAGTTTATATAGCATGTTAGTATACCTTGCATGTATATAGTAAAATTTTTTTCACAATTTGTTGGACTTGCTATCAAAGTATACAGATGATAATTGTAAATTATTTGCCAAGTCTTTCCATGTGAAATTTTATAGCTATCCAGTTCTGTAATTGTAGATGCAAACAAAGAAAGCGGTTAAAATCTGTATGGGCCAATTTGTTAATTTTAAAATTAAAATTACAATCATAAAAGAGGCAACCAAAGGTTCTTTTGTTGTAATGATAGTGGGAGAACCGGGGTTAGGGAGGACTATAAACATATTTTGAAGAGTTCAAGGCGTCAAGGAGACTCGCTTGCCTTGCTGGTGTGAACAGTGAGAATCAGTTTCTTCCAGTACATTTTTTTATATTTAGGCCTTGTGAATAATGTGAGTTTTAATTATGCAATTGCATGGGGTAGGTCGGGGGGTCCCTGATGGTATTTGAATGATTTCAATATAATTTCATTCACTGTATAATAAAAACCAAACTGTAAGTCATTTGCTTTAAAATAGAAATTTGTAAATGACTTTTTTAGTTTCTTCCACTTCCATGTGGAAGAAATGGAAGAAACCCGTTCTTCCATTGTAAAAAAACGCGGAAAACAACGGCTTTTTTTTCGCCTGGGAAGAAAACTCTGGCGAACCTGCGGCAGGATGAACATGTCATCTTTGGTCATTTAGATTCCAAACAAAATGCCTGATTTTTGATGACACTATGATTGGAATATGTTTTTTTTTTCACGCTATCAACTCTAAACAAAAATGGAGTTGCTAAAGCCACCCATGCCACCTTTAAACAGATCTACTGTAGATATCTAGTTGTAATTTGTGCATGCAAGTCAATGTCATGCAACCCACAGACTAGTCGTTCAGAACAGTCAATAACCACTTATTAAAAACAATATCAAGTTTATAGCAATGTTGACTACTGAAAACAGCATTCAATCAGATAGGCAGGGTTCGGAAAACTTCCGGAAGAAACTGATTTCTTCCGGAAGAAGGAAAACTGAAAAAGGGGTTTCTTCCAGTTTCTTCAGAAGAAACTGGAAGAAATTGGACAAGAAAAGAAGAAACTGGAAGGGGGGGGGGGGGGGGGGGAGAAATTGGAAGAAACTGGAAGAAATAAAGAAATTATTATGAAACAAAAACTTTAATTACACCATATTTCATCTGCTATGCCTTCAAATAATCAAGGCTAATTTAGGTACTTTACAGACAATCTTTTTTTTTCAGAATTGACAAGTTTATAGATGTTTAGATACCTTACAAGTAATTATAGTAAATTGTTCAAATTTTGTTTCGTCTTGACATTCAAATATGCAGATGATGATTGTAACCCTTTTTGCAATCTTTCCATGGCACATTTATACTATCTAATTGAAAATGTAGAGGCAACAATGAAAAAAAGCTTTTAAAATCTGTATGGCAATTTGTTAATTTTAAAACACAAATAATAAAATAGCAACCAAGTATTATCTTTTCATACTAACTTTGTATTGCGTAGGGGGAGAACCTGGGAGACTAACTTTTTTTAAAAGAATAGAATATGTTCAGTCTTTACAAGGCGTCTCTACTTGGCCTTGCTGGTGTGAAACTGTTAAATCAGTAATTTGTTATATTTAGGCCTTGGAATCCCAATGCGAGTTTAATTATGCAATTGCACGGGGGAGGTGGGGGGAGTTTAGGGGTCCCTGATGGTTATTTAAATTATTTCACTATATTTCATTAACTCTATAATATAAAACCAAAAGTGCAGTAATTGGCTTTAAAATCAGAAATTTTAATGACTTTTAGTTTCTTCCGCTTTTAGTTGGTGAAGAGAAACTGGAAAGAAGAAAACCTATTTATTCCAAGTGGAAAAAAAACCGCGGAAAAAAAGCGGTTTTTTTCCAACCTGTGGACAAGAACTGGCGAAACCTGAGATAGAGGTATCAAGCAGGAAGATGTAGGATTTAATTTCAAGAGTTTTAAATAGTGTGGAGTTTAGACTTGAAAGGTCAAGATATCAGAGTCATGCATGTAGTCAAAGAGGTTCTGGAGATAAAATAGCAGATCAAAATTTCTTTGAGTTGCTCACAGGTACTAGTCAAAAATTGTTTCTCCAAAAATTAGGATTAATATTTGTCAGTGTCAGCCATGGAAGACCTATTTTGAATGTTTATACCACAAAAAAGTTAGTAAAAACAAAATGGTGTTGTGATTTTGTGGGTACAAATATTTTTTGTTCCTGAAAACATTCAACATCTTAACTTGGTGTTTTAACCAACCATAACTTTTTCCTGCAAAAATACTAGGTTTGGTCTGAAAGAATTTTTACTTTTTTGTAGGAAAATAAACACATAGGCATGTGCATGCTCATGAATTCATACATATGGTCTAGGGGCCATAGCTTTGAAAGGCAGCCACTTGTATCCACAAACTCTAATCTTCAATTGACTAAAGAATATCTAATTAAAGGCACTATCAGTGCTTGCTAAATCAGACCAATCGAAAAAATCAGATGTTTTGCATGTTGTAACAAGTACAGGTATCCTAACATAACCTGCAAAATGATAGACCAGAAGCAACCTAATAAGGACAAATCTGAGGTTTTATTCATTCTGTCCATTCGGACACTTCTACAAACACGGAATTGAATGGAGATCCATCTTTGAACACTGTCGTTTTCTTCCTTTTCTGTAAATTCGTCAGTTGGAAAAGTTACTTATGAGAATTCTACCAGACTTATGCTTCACTTTCAAGCTATTGCTGCACAAATAATAGATAGATTGGACTCTTAGGATAAATCACTGATAGGTCTTTAAGAAACTCAGAGTAAATATACACACTGACAACTCAAGAGTGTAATTATTCTACAGGATATATCACTCTAACACACATTCACATCTAAATGGCTATAGCCCAGGTCAGTTTGCAAAACTGTAATGACCAAGGTAAGTGCAATTCTTCAAAAAAGTGTGGTTGACATGATGGTCACTCTGGCTATCCCTCGGTCAATGTAAATTGAAGAAAATTTCGCCATGCAAACACTGATTCATTAGCGTTCTGTCCTGATTGGACATTGCCGGAAGTTGAACCAATTGCACTGATGTTGCTGCACCTCTGTGTTGTAATGATAAGAAAGAAAAAAATCCAGAAAGAGATTGAAATGGATGCACGAGTGTAAGAATGTTTAGTTGGTAAAGCTAAAAACAAACTCTGTGTTTCTGTAACATGGAAATTCAGAGAATCAGGAAATTTTACACACAAAAATGGAGGATAAGGATTTGAAAGTTCTTTTCTTAGCAGTTAAAGGGGCGTGTTCCGATGTCTTTGGGACCCCCAACTGATTTACCCGGAAGTTAGTATCGATTTTGATATCAAATGAAGGCCGTATTTTTCTCATTGTCATCCTGAAATTTGACCCGCGATCCATTTCATTCCCAAAGATATAAACAAAAAACCGCCGTTTTAGTGGTGAACCACTTTTATTAGCACAGTATTGCATAGGGCTTTTTGCAACATGCATTTTGCGGTCTATTTCTACCATCAAAACTGAAGTTTGTTTCCCACGGTACTTGTGGGGTGTATGTGCAAGTGCCAGGCTCTCATATCAAGTAGAGAACCTAATACACATAAATCGGAACAACCACTTTAAAGTAATGTTGTAATTGATCAAAAAGTTGAAAATTTAAACACTTCTGGGTACAGCCTTGTATACCTGTTACCAATAAAAATGAAAAAAAAAAAATCCACTCAGGATCACAAATATACATTGAGATATTACAAGCCAAAATAAGGCATGACAAACAGCAGAAAGAAGAAGAAAGAAACACACTTGAAGTTTTACTTTAATGAGTCTCTAATTTGATTAATATGTGATCAAGAGTATGGAGATTCAAATTATCATTAGAAACAGTCTTGATGGTAAGGGTGTTATAATTACAAAAGGTCCTTTAGCTGGCCATGACGAATTTGGCAAACTGCAGAATAAAGTGTATCACCATTACGGGATGTGGTTTATTTTCATTAACCCTAACCGAACCAAACGCCAAAAATGCCAAGAACGAATGAGGAACAGTTGCACTAAGTCCTGGACGTAGCGACACTGCGTCCTCAACCGAAGACTCATATGGCGTGCGAAATTGTGGCCGGGGCCAGCGACACCTGTAGCGTGGTGCGGAGGACTGCGTATTCCCACGTCATGGGAATGGGGCCCAAAGGGCCCTGGTTCAAGACCGACACAATTTACCAACTTTTCTCCTTCCCCTCATCTGCTATCCTCTCACTCTCTCCCGAGAGATGGGCGTTAGAGTTGGTCAAATTCACACCCATGTCGCAAAAGTTGGGGTCCTATTTGTAAACGCCCTTTAGTTAGTGGATTCAAATGTTTCATCTTTGACCCGAGTGGAGCACATATGTCATTTATCAAGGAGTTAGGGTGCCCACATCCATCTCCATCCTTCTGCATGTACTGTTGTTGTCAAAATGGAATTGCCTTTTTCAGCACTAATTGCTTGTGCACATCGTCACACAGCAAGCTTTTGGATGTAAGATGTGTTGGTTCTTGATAGATAGGTCTGTGTGCCAAATTTGGCAGCCCATGTGAATGTTTTGCAATGTTATCCTATAGTACATGTTCAATATTTATGAGTATATACTGCCATGTTCCTAATAAATGCCCATCCCTGTAGGCTGCCTGGGTGGGGGGGGGGTTGCTACCACTCAATAGCAAATTTAGGTCAAGAGCCCCGCACCAAGTGTAGAAATACCCTTGAATGATTTCACCAAATATTGACTATTTTGACGAAAACTTCTAAAAGTGCAAATTTATTTTCTTTCAAATTATACCTGTGCAAAAAAAGAAAGAAATACAGCCCTGATCCCATAAGACCCAAGTAATGTGTCTTCTTCTTCTCCCTTTTTTACCAAGAAAAACAACATTTTCTCTGAATATACGTAAAGTAGGATTGCAGCGATAATGCGAGAGAATCGAAAAAAATGGTGGAAATGCATACAGATAAAAAGTACTGCCTTGTCTTAATACACAGATTTCAAGCCAATCACTTGGCATTAGTTTTATGTTCGAACTCATTCAGTACAAAATATAAAAATATGAATTTTGATGATTTTTTTTTCGATGTTTTGGATTAGCAAATCGCTGCTAATCCTTTAATTTTTCACGCAAATATTTGTTAAATAACACGCCCTTTGTAATATAATCTACCTCTAAATGCCCCCTTCCCTCCAGAAATTTTGCTGCACCCAGATGTTTATTAGGAAAAATAGTATGTGTCTAATATAATAAATGTAGATTTGAGGATGTGGTATTTTCTGGTGTACTGATATTTTCATTCCATTCATTCATTTCCCTCCTCTGTTTTTTCATTGCACACACTGTACAGGCCAGGTATGCTTTTAAACAAACCTTTTGTCAAATTCCTGATATTTTTTTTTTTTTTTTTTTTTTTAAATGTTAATAATTAATACGTTATTAACACATCAATGCATTCTTTGATGAGCAATACAATGGTCAAACCTTGCTTGCATTGCTGTGAGTGCAGTGTTATGAATTTGTTCGTCTTTTAACACAAGTCATTTATCTGACTACAATATTCAGGAAAGCTGTTTCTTGTTACACTTGTTAAATCCACTTCTCTTCTCTGTCTTGAAGTCAGATTTTTTTTCTGTAAGTGTTCGCACCGCATGTAGATGTTAA